>CANYBF010500845.1:0-13361 GCA_948192965.1 Dalechampia spathulata
TATATATATATATATATATATCTTCTTCATGATATATAGATGGAGATTTTGTAGTTATATAATATGTTAGAAGTTTAGTTAATAGCATTAATATAATGTAATATTTATGGGAATTAATATTAAACTGATTCTTGAAATCATCTTTAGCTAAAGCTTGTAACTGGAGAAAAAGCTCAGGTGCCTTGGCATTAAGGAAAACTTCCGTCACACACAAAACTTTCTTTTTGTTTTTCCTTGTTGGATCTTTACCATTTTGATTCCTTCTTATTTTTTCTTGTGGAATTGCTTTTTCTCTCGATGATGATTCTTCCCCTTGTTGGTTTGCTTTTGAAGGGTTTTCTCCCTTGATTTAGACCGCCATGGAGCAATCCAATGATTCATTGAAACTCTTATTTTCTAATGAGATTCACAGAAACAATTCTGATGTCAATAGTTGTGCTGAATATCAGTTAGTATATACGTACCAAGAATTGGAATAAAGGGATTAACACAGTCCAATGACAAGTATCTAAAAAATCAATTACTACCATGTACAGTGGAACAAGCCACTTGGTGCCCTGAAAGGTAAGGCTGGAAAATGGTATTTTGAAGACTGATGACAAGCTTTACATATCTATGGAAGCTATTCTATAGCAAGAGGTCCATTAACTTGATAAACGGAAATGAAGATCTTATTGCCTTTTTGGCTCCATCTGAGCAGCAAGGATTGATGGTAGCTAATGATTTTATGCACAGGAAGAAATTTCTGGATCCCAGTTTTATCAATTTTTCATCTGGCTTCAGACCTGCACTTACCACCAAGGCCCAGATTTAGTAAGTGATCTTTTAATGATTAAAGTGTTTTGGAAGCAATTTAGGATTAAACAAGAGAAAAGAAGGACTAACTTTCCAAGCTGAACTGCGAGTAGTGAAGCTGATAGCAATCAGGATTAGTGATTTTTAAAAGAGGTCTCCGTTTCTCCTTGACGTAAATCTCGATAGTTGCCTTGATTAAATCCTTAACAGTATTCTCCGGTGCCATAAAAACCTGAACTGGCCCTAAACTTCTCTCTACATTCACATGCAGCAGCAACTTCGTCAGCCTATTCTGTGAGCCCCTTGACCCAGAGGTAAGATTCTCCATCGTCATCCATCCGGCTGAAGGAAACCTTTCAGGCACTGAAACAGGCCCACCACGACGGCGAACGAGGTCTGAATATCGCTCTGGAAGGAAAACTGGAGTGGAACGGACAGGCCTTGTAATGATATGGCGGAAGGTGACTGGAGCTCTGGAAATCATTGAAGAACAATATCAGTAGAATATGCAATGACCTTGGAACTGTTAAGAAGCTAAATTTCAAGGTGTAAGTGTATGAATTGGGTTGAGAATTTGGTATGGTTTCTTAGCAGAGACAAAAATTTCAGTTACGTCAGGATTTTTCCGCGTTTTGTGTTTGGATTTCGACATGTAGTTGCAAGAGAAAGCGAGAAATTTCCTGGAAAGCGGTTTGTTTTGAGACGGTTTTGGTGTTTGTGTTCATTACAGATATGGTTCCACCACATGTTGTCGTTTTCAGGATTATCTAAAGTGTCTATTGTCCAAGTACATTTTGTCTGCTCATTTATTATCGAGATTGCTGTTTAGTTTGATCAATGCTAATTGCCGATTAAACATTACCCATCAACCTGGAAAGGTATCAAATTTCGGTATTCAGTTAATGGATTATTAATTCCTTTAATTATCGAATGATTTAAATAAGAGATGATATGTTATATTTATAAAAAATATATGTATAATACATAATTTAGATTGTATATATCTAACCTTAAAACTATACTTACAGTTTAATGATAAATAATAATTTTATAATTTCATTCTTTTTTATTTTTTTATACTTACTGTCTACTATATTTGCTTGTATTCACATGTAGATCTCACTTTCGTACCAAATTGGAAGTTGCCTGATAGCAGAAAAAGGGTATTAGCAAAAAAAAGAAGGAGAAGAAGAACAAGGAGACCACACGGGAAATTACAGTGAAAGCATGGTGTCTGATCCGTGACGATGCACTATTTTGGCAGGAGGTTTATGGTTTCGTCTTTGGGTTTCTCCGTTTCGGTGCAAACAGTAGCCTGGCATAGTTGTGTCCTTCGTAATCTTTTTATGACAAATTATTGATAATATAATATTCTAAATTTATTAATAATATAAAGATATATATTAATTTTTATTAAATATTATATATATATATTTATTTATTTTATATTAATAAATATTTAATTATTAATTATGAATATATAGTCAATAATATAAATGATAATATTGATAAATTAATTTTATATAATAAATCTAATTTTTATAACACTTTTTTAAAAATTATATTTTAAATTAATAAAAATTTGGTTCAACTTATTAAATATATCTCATTTAATAAATTAATTAATTTCAAATTAAATATTATTTGAATTATTAATTTCATAGGTCAACTTTCACTTATAGATAGATAGATTGAAGCATCAAGTATATCGTTTATATTTTCTAAATATAATATTATGTGGATATTTATTTAAATTGCTAAGTGATAGCAAAACTATAGATTTTATAAAATAAGTTATAGAATTTTTTTTATAAATTTTGCATTTTTAAATTAAATGATATATGATTTAATTTATTAAGTTTATTAATGCCCATATATAATGAAAGATAACATTAAAAATTATTTATTTTTATAATGAATTTATCTATTATAAAATTATAATGAATTTATAATAAAATTTTGAAAAAGTTTTAATAAATTTCACTAAAAATAATTTGTGACATAAACAAATTTTTGTAATGAATTTTATAAATTAACAAAAAAAAAATAACGATGAAGCCATTTCTGTCCAATTAATATTCATGAGCTTTAAGTTTTTTTATGGTTCATGATAAAATAAATAATATTAAAATTGAATAATTATAATTTTATTAGATAATATATAAAAATTATATTGATAAAATTTAAAGAATGGTATTCACTTTTAAATTAATTTATATATTTATGGATACATAACTTAAAATAATTATGATGCTCTTAGCTAATAAAATATTATTTTTTAATATAATTTAAAATATATAAAAAAAGTTATATTATTTTAAAAAGTATTCGTTGTTATAAAAATTGTTTGATAAATAAAATAGAATTTGAAAACGTGTTACCAGATAAAGAAATCATAGGCCTAGGGAGAAACAGCCTTTTGGAAGTTTTACGTTGCCATCAGGCCACGGACGCAGTGCCTATTGGCTAGCCATCTGACCGACCACGTTTCCTAACATTAGCCGACCACGCTTTTTCGTACCCCCGTGCCATCAATCTTGTCATGGCAACGTTGTTTGGTAGATGAGAAGAGCATATTCCCAAATTAACTTTGATTAACATAAGATAATTTATTTACAAGAAAAGATAAACTGGGTCTGACATATTAGCTAATATTAATATGAACGTAGACATTCATCAGAAAATCACGTTGGACCATAAAAATACTTTCATTCAAAACCCAGGTGGACCATTGAAGAATCATAAACATCAAGCTCATGTTTTGATTTTAGTCATTGAGCTTGCAGTACGAACGAGTTGGGTATCTATACAGGAATTTTGAGGTCAGGATCTGGAATGTAAGTTACAAATGTAATGTGGATTTACATGTCCAGGTATAGGATGTGTTTGTGGTAAAAGAATAAATGCATAGGATAAGCGAAAATAATAGTGATCATGGTAGATCTTCATTTCAGAGTTTGGCAAATAATATGTTGCTTCACTCTCTGATGAATAACTGGAAGACATCTTTGATCATTTCCAGCAGACCAAGACCTTCCAAAGTTTATGAGACCTTCTGGCGATTTTACCAAGTTTTTTGGCCAGGAAGGATGAAAGTAAGAATGCTGGAGGTGGAGAGTTTCTCCTTGCCAGAGAATTTTCTGAAATGGAAGCAGATGTTGCTCCATTGTTACTGCGGTTGCTGCTGCTTCTTCTTAGATAGAAGCTTCTGCTACCAACATCACCTATCAGCTCTGATTTTTCCAAACCTATTTTACCAGCATCGAAGTAAAATCATGATCAGCATCTAAAATTATAGGCACATCCAGTGATCACATTACAAATCATATTCGGGTTTAAGTTACTTAGAGTCCGACCGATAAATATTAGACTGTGATTAGTGGGTTCATAATCTTACCCATTAGCTAAATTTAACATACATTAATAAACCACTAAATAGAAAAATAAAATTTTTTCATCCACTCCAATTGAACTTACAATGCGTCAGAAACATCAAAGATTTCAATGATTAAGCAACCTCTCCAGAAAGATACAGAACTTGTCAAGCAAATTGACCAATGGTGATTCAGAATAAGTTCAGGAATCCATTGATGAATAGCTAGAATGTCAACATCTCCCAAATATTCTAGCTATAAAGGAGAAAGTTGGCTTACTTTGAAGGCTGAAGTAGGACTGATGCAATTCGTAAGAGGATGATGCATCCTTATCAAGCTTAGGAGTCCTGCCTTCGTCACAATATTTGTCTACCACAAGCTTAATTGCATCCTCTACACTGGATCCCAGCTTTACCATAGTCCTAACAGGTCCTGGACTCCCTTCTACTGTTACATTGACCACCACTTTTGCATCTTTCTTGTAGCCCTGCATCCCAAAGTTCACCCACAAATCAGAAATTTCAACGATTGAGGTTCTTGGTAACCCAGAGATGCAAATAAGTTCAAATCACCAATAGTTGATCTCATTTATTATGAAAGCATTATTAAGTGTAATGAACCAGTTAAGCTTTGGATATTTCCATCTGTACTGTTGTTTAATTCACCATAAGATCACAATGCATGAATCATTAGAGAAAATGAAACTGAAGATGCATTGAATTCCCACTTTTTCCTTGTGTGTGTGTGCTGTCTGATGATCATTTCAATTCCATAAAATTTTTAAAAATAAAATAACACATGTAATTATTTATTAGACAAAATAAATAAAGATCATAGATGAACTCAAATTCATCAGATGCCTGCTACTCGAATCGAGTTACCTGATCAATTTCTTTTTATCTGTTTTTCTAATCAATAGAAGATTCCAAATTCGCCTTAAATCATGAAAACAAGAAGATAACCTGAAAATCTATTGCATACCTCAGAATTACGAGGGGAAAAAGCCATCAACGAATTAGAAGAAGCGAGGACATCCATGCAAGTCTGAGGCCTGGGTAATAAACCGCCGCCGCAGTCACTTTCACTCCCACACCACAAAAAGCTCTTACTTGTATGATATTCCCCGCCGCTACTAACCCAAAGCATAGGCTCCGATGAGCATCTTTTCAAACTCTTAATAGGTTTAGAAGAGTGCCTAGCAGATCGCTTGTGACGTGGAGGTGGAGTGGTCCTAATGGGAGATGAAGATGGATGCGGCAACCTGGTTTTGCGGCTGGTCGAGGCAGGTATTCTTCGTCGGAGAGTATTCCTTTCCGGCATGAATTCACGGAGAAGAATGAAACAGAGAGATGTTAATGACTGAATGGCCGCTGTTGGTCACTTTAGAACAAAAGGTAAGAGGCTTGTGTAGAGAGGAAGGTAAAAGGGGACAGAGACGCTTCAAAGGCAGTTGAAGAAATCGGCATGGCAGCTTCGTTTACCTTTGATTTATTCTAACCGCTTTCTCGTCTTCACTCAGGTAAACATTATCAACCAATTACAACACTCCTCTAAATTTCCGATATTAAGATAATTATATTCTATTATTTAAATTATTATTATTATACATTAAATTTTTTTATAATATCATGATTAATCCATATAATTATATTAATTAAAAATTACAATATATATAGATACATATTATAATTTTCTTGATGCGGTTAGCCACAGTTAACTTTATTTAACACAAGATAATTAATCACTTCATAATAATTAATTGTGATATTATTATTATTATTATTATTATTATATGAGTTAATTGCATTAAAAAATCATAATAATTATATAATTTCAAAATAGATTTACCAATTATGAAAATAAATTAATTTTTTAAATTTAATTAATTATGATTAAACAGTTGAATCTATATAAAGAGTATTATATTAATCGGGAACGGCGGGTTCAGTTTTGTCGGAGTTTAAAATTTGTGATCGGTCCACCCAATTTTTAACTTATTTCGACAAGATAAGTAGGCCATATTTTTATTTTATTTTTTAATATTATTATTTTAGTTTTAATTAAACTATGGTGTAAATGAAAATATGAAATATTAACATAGAGCCGTCCACCCGTATCGGCATGCCTAAAGCCACTCCCTGCAAATATTAAATAATGGAGATTATTATTTCATGCCCTTATTCTTTTGTCTTTATTCATATTAATTAGTATTAAATTGAATTAAATGTAAATTAGTCAATATGATTTTTAATCTTTTTAAATATGAATTATTAATTAAATTAAATTTTATGAATATAAATATTTATCTAAATTTAATTTATATTTCAATTAACATAATATAAATAGAAAAATTTACTTTCTCATCTCTTCTTCTTGCGTATTTATCATATTAATGTAATAGGTAAAAGTTATTTGTTAATTAAATTGGGAAAGTAAATTTGCGTTAAAAAAAAGCAATGAATAAATGGAGTGGAAGTCAAACAATGGCTAGACTTTCTCGATTTGTTTACTTGTTAAGGAGAGGTTGGAATCTCCAGCTTTGCTCTTTAATGGCGAAGAAAGCCCATTTCTCTAGGAGAAGCTGCATTTGTTTTCCTTCTTCGACAAAGCTACCACCAACTTAACCCTATGCCTTAAGGAAAAGAAAAGCGGCCAAACCTAACCCCAAAAAAAAAGACAACATCAAGCCTTGATCAGGACGTCAATAAATAGACTCCAGCCTCCAAACAAATCTACCTGAATTAAGCCTTATTTAATTTAAATTTGATTTTATTATTGATTCTAGTTCCAATTAAAATTTTTAATTTATTTGAATATTAAGATGCTTCATAAATATAAATTTTAAACTGGATTTTATATGTTTTTTTGTAAATAAAGATAAAAAACAATTCTATTTTAATTGTTTAATCGAAAATATTTATATTTATATTTATATTATTATAAATTTATAAATTATGTTTAATTATTTTTATTTAAATTAATAAACTAGCTTATAATTATTTTTATTCAAATTAAAATCTGCGGCGGATCTGCCTTGTGAGTTACTGAAACTGACTGTTTCCACAAGAAGGGTAACAAAGAAAATTAGAAGACTCGAACAAAGCTGTATATCTTGATCACTTGCCATTACAGTAGAAATTGCCTTCAAAGCATATAGCTCAAGCAACTATGGCAGTCCTAGCCAAACATGCACCCGGAGCTTAAATCTCACGAGATGATTTCCACATTTGCTCCCGGTATTGTAATACACTCAATTCATTCATGGTAGATAATGCACAAACGTGATGCATCTTGACAGAACAATAGAATTTAAAACTAGTTCTACATTGCCACGAGCTTGAAGCTTCTATTGAGCAAGATGATTTGATGGTACCATCAAACAGACTCTTGTTAATCCTTTATGCCAAATAAGAAGGCTTCTAAGTGGATTCTGTCCAACTACAGCCTGGTATCTTACCAAGTTTCTTATCTTTCATCACCTTTCTCAGTTTCCTAGCGTCATCCCACCTCCCCACAGAAGCATATATGTTAGCTAGAAGAGAATAATAACCCCTTGTAGCAGGTTCCAGCTTAAAGCAATGCTGTGCCGCAATCTCTCCAAACTCCACATTGCTATGTACCTCGCAGGCAAGCAGTAAAGCTCCCCAAACCTCTGTATGAGGATGCATTGGCATACTTTTTATTACCTCATATGCCTCTAGTAGTCTTCCTGCCCTCCCTAAAAGATCAACCATGCTTGCGTAGTGATCAATTGAAGGCACAAGTTGGTAGTGATTCCTCATGGATTTGAAGCATTGGTAGCCCTCTTCAACCAAACCAGCATGGTTATAGGCGCTTAGTAGTCCTGTAAATGTCACTAGGTTTGGGTTTATTTGCGCATCTACCATTGTTGAAAACAATTCAATGGCATCTGTAACCTTCCCGTTTATGCCACATCCCATAATCATTGCGCTATAAGCAACAACGTCCTTTTGCGTTAGGCCATGAAATAGCTCATATGCCCTATCAATGTTCCCACACTTGGCATACAAGTCAATAAGAGCAGTAACCAAATGATCATCAAATTCTATACGATTGTTATGCATGTATGACTCTATCCATGATCCGAGCCTCACATCTCCCAATTGCGAACAAGCTGATACAACACTCACCAAAGTCATCTCATCTGGTCGAACATCCTCACCAGCTTTAAGCATTTCATTGAACAATTGAAGGGCCTCGTTTGGCCTGTTATTTTGAGCCAAGCAAGATATGATGGCGTTAAATGAGACAAGATCTTTGTTGGTCATCTGATTAAATAGTTCCCAAGCAGACTCAACATTTCCACCTTTAGAGTACCCAGCAATCATACTGATCCAGGAAATGTTATTTTTTTGGGGCATTGCATCAAAAACACTTTTTGCTGCTTCCATGTTCCCAACATCCACATACCCACTGATCATTGCATTCCAAGAGGCATGATTTCTCTCTGGCATTTGTTGAAAGAAGAGGCAAGCTCGGTCCATATCTCCAGCGCTTGCATAACCTGACACCATAGAATTCCAGGACACGACATCTTTCTTTGGAATCTGGTTAAACAAGTGCTGAGCCTCCGGTAACTTCCCAAGTTTCAGATACCCACATAAAACTGAATTCCAGGAAACCACACTTTTCTCCACCATATCATCAAAAACTTTCAATGCAATATTCATATCACCCAGTTTCGTATACAAATCAACCAGGGCTGTTTGCACATAAACACAACCACAATACCCATACTTATAACACTGAGCATGAATTGAAATTCCTCCCATCTTATATACAATCTTAGCACATGCCCTTAATGAAGATGATACAGCATACGTGTTTGGACAAACTCCTTGTCTAACCATCTGATTGTAGAGAGATAAAGCTTCCTTGAACTGGCCCTGCTGGGATAAATATCTAACTGCGTAACCCCATGAAAGGGTATCTGGATTTTGCAAATGGAAAAGGATATTCTCGACATACCGAGCAATGTTTCTAAAGTAACTGCGAGCTGAGACAAGGATTTGGCGAACTAAGAGAGGCTCGAGCTTATTAAGCCTGCGGATGACAATCTGTGCATGAATTTGTTTCACCTGTTTAGCAGTTTGGCAGTCTTTCAATGTGGTTGTCAGTCTAGCAACCAGCATCACATCGACAAGGTTGAAAAATCTGGCGTGAATTTCTGGTAGTACTGAATCATATCGTTCTACATTCTAAATTTGCAACCAACCAATGTATTCTTAATCATAACTGTCAATCAATATAATGCTCATCATTCCGTCCAAAAAGCAGATGGATTCCAATTCAAACCTTTTGTTCCAAAAGAGAGAGTGACAAGGATGTGTCTCTCCCCCAGCAATGCAATAATGCACTAGAATGATCAGCAGGCATAACAATCCTGCAAAATTATTTTGAAAAGCAGGAAAAGGTCACAAAAAGGATGGGGCATGAACTAAATCCGGTAGCCAATTCCCAAATCGAACAGTAACCACAGTTGTCCAAAGTTCATTCCTTTTCAACCTCGCTCAAGAACCAACACCGAATTCAGCTGATACATTAAGAAAAGTTCAATTAGGCTACAGAAAAAATAAACCCCAATCATCAAAATGTCAAAAGTACCTACCTTTTTTTAACACTCGAGAGATGCACGCAACTAAATTCATGTAAATACCGAAGCTAATCCCTAACAAAGAACACAACCACATGGAACCAGAAAACTAGATCATACCTTCTTCACATTCACCTGAGAAAGTAGCGATGAAAATAAAAACAAGGAGAAAACCGCAAAAAGAAAAAAAAAAGAAAAGAAAAAGAAAAGAAAAGAAAAGTGTTATAGTTAGTTACATATTGAATAAGTATTTGCAGAGTTGCATGTTGCTAGCAAGCAGCGAAGCCCTATTGTTGAAATGGGTCGGGCTTAGATTGCTTTGGATCTCACATCCAATGTTATGGTGGTTTCTGCCCATATAACATTAAAATTGAAGAAGGGAAATTTGTGGGAGCAAGGCATTTAATGCAGGGTAGGGTAGGGGGTGGGGTGGAGTATGTGATAGAATGTGTTATAATAACGGGAATGGCATGTTTATCACTTACATCATTTCACAGGGAAAAGACAGATTCATGCCAAAGATTCATTATAGTTTCTTAATAAATATGTTGACATCTCAAATGATATAATACCCATCAAAAAATTAATATAAAATATGCCCATTTTCAACCGCATTTTTATTTGAAATTAACGGCTACTAATTTCTCTTCATTTACACCCAATTATTTATTACACATTACCCCTAATCATCGTCCATTACGTAAGACAAATATAACTCTTCTTGTTTCTTTCTCTAAACATTTTCTAATATATAAAGAAGTCAAATTACATAAAATAAAAATATGATTTTTGTAAGAATATAATATTTTTAAGCATATATTTCAAACTCGGCTAATTAATAATTGATAATTATTAGTTAAAGTTGACTCGATGCTAAAATTCATTATATCATATTCTTATCGATCTAGAACTCGTTATGTATTTTGATATAATATAAGAAATCGATCATGTGATATATATGTTCAAAAATAGTTATTTTTACACTAAAACATGAGATATATCTTTTGATAATTTTTTACAGAAACATATCATAAACGGTCATTTTATCTATTTCTTTTGAAATTATAATTTCATTTATTTTACTTATCGATTAAATTAATTAATTTAACGATCATATAATATTAGTGAAATCTAAAATGAAAAAGTCAACCATCTTTTGATTCCCAAGGTGATTAACTTCATGATTAAGAATGAATTTACCTAAAATGATGGTCAAGTTTCACTATTTGGTCAAATTACACATCAAATGAGTAGGATTAAGAAATGGTAAAAAGAGGGAGAAATGTGGAACTCTGGCACTGCAAGAGTCTACACGCCAAATGATTTGCTCACATCACTTCATCATGATCATCATCACACCAACAAAAGTCATTGATTGATCAAAGCATATGAATATGGGTATGCATGGTGGGCTCCGACGACTGCATGCAGGAGATTAAAGTGCACAAAACCCTACCATAAGATTAAGTTTTGATTTGATATGCAAATCCCACTTTCTTTCTTTCTTTTTTCCAACTTTTTGCTGTGATTCAATCATTCTTTTTTATTCATTTTTACTGCAAAAGGACGAATGTGTTCGGTCCAACTTTCTAATTCAACATCTTTTCTTTACCTTTCCATTATTTAGCCACCTTCTGTGATGTCACCTAAAATCATCACCCTCTAATTACAATCTTATTTGTGAGGTTATGGTTCTCCATCCAATAAAATCTAACCATATCCAATTCATCAAATTGAATTTCTCCAAAATTATAAAAAATTTTATAAGTTAAAGAGGGCGTTAAATCAAATTTATCATCCAACCCAAAAATTTAAACTATTAAATATAGTTTGTAAATGATTTATATCTAACACATTCTCATATGTAAATACCCGTTTAGATTAGAAGCGTAAATATGTACAAGTTCATTTGTACTTTATTTAATTAATTAATAATTAAACTATTAAATATGATTTATATCTAACATTTGCATTTTACGGAAAATTCTCTAACAAGAAATTTGATAAAATAATTCATAATATTAGAGGAAGGGACATCTCATAAAAGGGCCAGAATGAAGCACACTAACTAGCTAGTAGTGCATGCATGAGTTTTGCATTAATTTTCCTTGAAGATTGGATTTCATGAAGCTATGAGGGAAAGAGAGATTTGCAATAATGAATCAATACTATGATTAATCTAGTATTAGGTATTAATACAATAATAAAGATTTGGCTATAAAGGGTATCCGATGACAATTAATCCGAATTATATATATATAAGGGTAAACTAAGTGGGAAATTAGCGTGAATGAAGTAATAATGAAAAGAACATTTACAAACAAAGGCAGTACAATATAGAAACTTATGATGCTAATTGTCGTGCTTCTCAATTGTCCTTTACTAATAATTATTCTGCTAATTATCAGCCTAAACACGATTCCCTTCTTTGTCAATGGGACCCCGTTTCATATATATATATATATATATATATATATTATATTCCTTTCCCTTTTCCTTTTCTGCTATGGCCTTTCTTGAGATGGTTCATTATAGAAAGCAAGATTTTCAGATTATAAAAAGTAAAAATGCACTGACTATTTAGTCAAAAAGGATATCCCATTTCGTTGATGATCATCCATGCATCCCTTTTCTTTTCCCTATTGGATATATATTTCTCTTAATTTTAGACTAAAAATAGTTGCTTAATATTATGGTAGATTAATTATATTGCTTAACCTGAATTGCCTTTCATCCTGTCCATGCATTCTCTGTGTTATATAGTTCGTTCTTTAGTAAGATTTTGATAATTCGGTTTGATAGTTTTGAAAATATCATGAAAAAGTTACGTAAAAAATAATCTTATCAAGAAACTGATCAATCTAAACTAATCATCCGATAATTCATGACTTGAACTCAGAATCAAATTCATAACCCCAGAGTACTGATTCTGCATTATGAAGCAGAAGCCAAAGCTTATTGCAAACCAACAGGCAATCAATATTATAGTGCTCACCCTGAGTGAAAGCTGATGGATTAAAGCATGCTTGACCAAACAAAACATGAATCAATGCAAAGTGATGGATTAAGGACAGTTATCATTAATTAAAAAGAGTTAATTAGCTAATTAATATCCTCTTCGTGATGCATGAAGTTCATTAAGATTTCATGTTGAAGATATGATCAAAGGGGGGGTTTGACATGATCTGCGTGGTAATAATTTGGTGGGACTCGAAAAGACAAAAACGTGAAAGTAACAGAAGGAAAAGAAGTGATGATTTGAAAAGGAGAAATGGCGAAATCTTTGATGGCAGCTTATCATGGCAGCAACACTGCAAGCTATCCATGCTTATAACTCTCTCTTGTTTGCAGCATTATTTCACTTTCTACCGTTCTTGTTAATTATAAATGTAAAAAAGTAAAAATGTTTACATGATACAGTCAAATTTAATGCTAGTAAATTTATCGTTAAGATGAATATGAATGAAGAAAAAAAGTTCATATAATCGAAATGATTTAGAATTAAAAAGAAGTTAAATGGAGTATTGAGTATTTAACAAAAGGGTATTATGAGATACACTTGGTTTGATCGAAAAGAG
>CANYBF010501139.1:0-21009 GCA_948192965.1 Dalechampia spathulata
AATAAAATTCAGTAACTAATAAATATAAATAAAATAAATAGTATTTATTGTCAAATTAGGCATTAATTTATATTTTTAATTTATTAATTTTAATAATAATATAATTATTTAATATTATGTTAATTAATATTAAAACATTCATTTTTCAAATTTAATAAGATATATATTAGACAAAAAATTATTTTATTATTTTTATTTATTAGATTAATCTTTATATCTATTTTTTTATAAATTTTTAAAAGTAATATTTATCTTTATATAAATTTTAAAAAATAATATTTATCTTTTAATTAAAATTAAAAAAATAATACTTATCTTCATGTAAATTTTAAAAAATAATATTTATCTTTGAATTATTAAAATTAAAAGGGAGAGGGGTGGACTTGTATTTTCACTTCCCCCCTCTTCCCACTTTTAATATGTATATGATAACTTGTATTTATACATTTGTTAAAAATTAATATTTTTAAAATAAAATTATCATAATTCTTTGATAAACTTATAAATATGATAGGGTGTGAAAAATAATAAAATCATATCCATAATATTAATTATAGAAAATGAAAAGACTAATCATATTGATAATTTATATTAATGTATTTTATTTTAGCATAATTATTAAGAAAATAAAAAGATTTTACTTTTAATAAGTGCTAATTATCATTTCAATAACGTTTATTGTTATTTTTTATCGCACTTTATTCTTTTCCTAAATCTGATTGCAAATAATAAAAAATTGCTTAAACATTTAAATAACTAAAAAACTAAAAAAGTTACAATCAAGCAATAAATAACAATACATGTTTAAAATGTTAAGGGCAGATTAATTATTTCTAATCTAAATTCTCTCTTTTATTTACATAATAAACTATAAAAATAAATATTTATTTTATAATTGAATTCTTTAATAATAATATATATTGAGAAAATACAATTAATTATAAAAATAAATGATAAAAAATCAATACCAATGAAAAAATTATCAAAATTTACAAATAAAAAGTAAAATTTACTAATTGATAAATATTTAAGTATCTTTTCTTTTCTTTACTTTCTCATTCCAACAATTTTCAAATAATAAATAAACAATCTTACATTATACACATATATATACTAAAAACATCAACATAAAAAGAACATGAAATATCATAATTTAATATCCAAGTATTTAAAGATATTAATTATAGAAGATGAAAAGTATATATTAAATGGAAAAAGATAATATAAAAGGGCATAAAATATAACTCTATTATATATAAAATATAAAATGGGAATGAAACATAAATATTAGAGGAACATCAAATGTCACAATTCAATAAACAATTAATTGACAATACTTATTAAAAAACATGAAAGGCCTATAGAAAATAATTGGATGAAAAACTAAAAGAGAGATGTAGATGACTAATGCACTAAAAACCAAAGTTATTAATAATATATGTCACATAAGCAATAAATGCTTCTAAAATATACCACATAAACATGTCACATCCATCTTTATATATATACTTGCACTATGCATAAATTTTAATAATATATGTTATTAAATTTTTAAATAAATTTTTTAGACTTAATTTTCTTATAATCATATCTAAACTAAATTAATTCAAAATTATTTTCTGTATTTAAGGATTTCACATACAACAATAATTATGATTGTAATTCTTCAATATATATATATATATATAATAACATGATCATGCCAAGAATTTGAATGATTAATTAATTATAATTAGTCATAATTTTATATTAATATATTTTATTTTAGAATAATTATTAAAAAATAAAAATAATTTACTTTTAATATAATTAACCATAGATTTAATTAGGAAGATAAAAAAACTTTACTTTTAATAAGTATTAATTTTAAATTAAAAATCAAATAAGTTAATCATCATTTCAATAACTTTAATTATTATTTCTGATTGGACTTTATGCACTTTCCTAAATCTTATTGAAAATAATTAAAACTTTTGTTTAAAAATTTAAAAAATTAAGAAATTAAAAATAAAATCAAGTAATAAAAAACAATAAAAATTTAAAATATTAAAGATAAATTAATTAATTCTAATTAGATTCTTCAATAATAACATATATATTAAGAAAATTCAATTAACCATAGAAATGAATGATAAAAAAAATCAATATTAATAGAAAAAAATTGAAATTTGCAAATAAAAAATTAAAGAAATTTAAATACTTACTAATCGATAAATATTTAAGTATCCTTTCTTTGCTTTCTCGTTCCAACTATTTCTAAATGACGAATTTTTGTTATACAATCAATAACATCTATATTAAAATAAAAATATATGAATGCTAAAAAAATATAAATATAAAACTATAATTATAAACATATTTAATAATACTCTATTGTTACTTATGTAAGTATCTATAAATTAGAGGTAACAAATTGAAATCCATTTTTTCAATTTTCAATATTTCTTTTTTAAGTTTACAAATGATAGTCCAAGATATAAATATGACCTTTAGTTTTATTTGGTGGTAGTTGATAATGATCCAAACTTCATACAATCTTTAAATTCTTGGTAAAAGATAAAAATCTCTCAATTAAGATTGACATGTATTTCATTATATGAATCTTTTGAATATAAAAAAATATCATATATAAATATAAATAAAATGAATCATTAAACAACAAATAAAATATAACAAAGTGAGTTATCAATTAACAAAGTAAATCATGTACCATATATATATAAGCATGACATAAACATATAAAGAAGTTTAAGGGTCAATTTATCATAATTTAGTAATTAATTTTCATGACTCTTAATAAAATCTCATTTATGTAAATATTAATTCATAAGTGACTTTGGGTGATATGATAATTATTAAATGTTAAGAATATGAAAAGATATGTAATTGACTGTGAAGAAAATGTATAATTATTTTCAATAATTTTTCATTTAAGTATTTAATTCTTTAAAAATTTAAAATTAAATGTCAAATAAAAATATATGAAGAATGTTAAAGGTCAATTAATCTCAATTATAAGATGATATAGAGGATGAATAAAATATAAACATAAGAGGAACATCAAATGTTAAAATTTAATATCCAATTAGAAAATTAAAGGATGAAATATAAAAAGACTAAAAAATAACAAAAAGACTAATGAACTAAAAACCTAAACCAAAAGTCATAATCATAAAATTATTTAAGTATGACACATAAACAACTAAAGTTTGAAAACATGCTACGTAAGTATGTCAATACCTTTAAAACTGAGATATTTTAAAATTAAATAATACATGTGCCTCATAAAACTCGATTATCATTGATATGAGATTGTACCAAATCAGAAGTAATGAATTCAAATTCATTTCTTTCAATTTTCAATACTCATTCTTAAAGTTTTTATAAAATAATAGAAGATAAAAATATTATTTTTAATTCACTTGACAATAGTTGATAGTACTCCGAACTTTGCATAACCTTGATATTTTTTATGAAAAAAAAAACAACCTTCGATCAACATTAACTTGTACATTGTCACATGACTCTTGCAAATAGTAGCATGCATTAGATTTTCTTACATAACATTAATAAAATACTATTAATTTTAAAATAATCACGAAATGAAAATAGTTATATCAAAACTTCTTTACACATTACTTTCTCATCAATAAGGATTAACTTTAAACTAATTAATTCAAAATTATTTTTTGTATTAAGAGTTTCCCATATTTTACATACTTGCACTATAATACTCTAATCATTTTTATTGATATTAAGATTTAAAAGTAAAGAATATACTATATGTATTAACTAAATTTTCAATGAATTAAAATATAATGAAAAATGAATAAACGATTTCCATTATCGATTCATATATATATGACAAACATCAACATAAGAGGAATATCAAAAGTTATAATCATATCTAAGAATTTAAAAACATTAACTATATCAAATGAAATGTCTTCAATAAATATAAAAGAGCATAAAATATAACTCTATTATATATAAAGTATAAAGGGGAATGAAACATAAATATTAGAGAAATATCAAAGGTCACAATTCTATAAGCAATTAATTAACAATATTTATTAAAAAATATTAAAGGTTTATAGAAAATAAATGGATGAAAATAAAAAAAAAAAGATGTAGAGGACTAATGCACTAAAAATCAAAGATAAAAATCAAAATCATGCAGTTGCTAAAATATATCATATAAATAACAAATATTTTTAAAATATGTCATGTAAGCATATCAACATCCAGATATATATATATAGATTAAAAATTTGAAAATTATAAACATTGTTGCATCTTTATTTTAATTATCTATCTTGATTATTTTATCAGTATTGAAAAAGGTATATATTAGTATGATATTTTATATTAATTAAATTAATTATTTTTATATGTGTGTTATTAAAAAAAATCAAGTGCATAGAATATAATGAATTAGGATAATGATAAATAAATTATTAAAATGACAATCAAATTTCAATTCTTTAGAAAAATGTGTTGCATTAATTAGTTTTAAATATTAATTCCCACTTTTATTATAATGTTAATTGAATATAAAAAATTTCTGGATAGAATTATGCTAACGTATTCATTTACGTCAAGTCTATAAATCTTCTGTATCATATCAGCTGAATAAAATGTCTATATTAGTTTAAATTTGTAGCCTTGAAATAATTGCAGATGACATCATATTAGGCGGAAAGCAAATAATCATTGCGGTCAAATTTCTAGATTACATTAATCATATTAATCATATATATATATTCAATTTCTAGGGGTGGAATTGCATGGAATAAGTTGATAATTTTAGCCAATGTTGACAATAGAGGCTACAATGGATGAAAGAGTAATTACGGAATATTATTTATTTACTTATTTATTAGAAAATGTTGCAGTGTAGTGTTTTTTTTTCAGTTCATTTAAAATTTTAAAAGACTAATATATTATTTTGGTTCCATTTCAAAATTTCTAGATTATCATTTTATTTTCATATTTCTCACTTTTCTGGATTTAAAATAATTATATGAAATGAGATGTAATCTAGTGATTTTAAGATTTCTCATTTATTTATTATAACTTGTATTTATACATTTGTTAAAAATT
Organism: Dalechampia spathulata; assembly: GCA_948192965.1. NCBI lineage: Eukaryota > Viridiplantae > Streptophyta > Magnoliopsida > Malpighiales > Euphorbiaceae > Dalechampia > Dalechampia spathulata. The sequence continues at coordinate 5,104 of CANYBF010501139.1, forward strand.
AATATTTTTAAAATAAAATTATCATAATTCTTTGATAAACTTATAAATATTATAAAATATTTAGTTTAGTTAGACAGTATTACAGCGAGAAAAATGATAAGACATTAATGTATATTTAGATTAAAATAATTTAAAAGTTTAAATTAAAAGTATTTTAAGATAATGAATACTCATGCTAATTTATATAAATCATATTGAGTATAATATAAGATTAAAAAAATATCATAAAAGTATGAAAAAAAATAAACATATTAAATATTTTAAGATATCTTGAATTGAGGATAGGACATAGGATGAAATTAAGTGACATTATAATTTCCATCATAAGATCAAATTTAGGATAGAACTTGGAACGAGTTAGAAAAAATATCATGTGTTTTTTTCATGATGAAATATTTTGGTTTAGAAAAATAGAACAATTAAGGCATTTTGTATCCCATGCATAGCTTTTTTCTTAATTGCTTCATATTATATGTTAACAGTACTTCTAAATGTTATATTAACAAGTATCCTGCAGCACTCATTACCAATAATATATGATGAACTCAAATAAGAGTTATCTGAAGGATCTGAATAGGGAAGGGAAAACGATCGTGCTTTGTTCTGAATAATGCAAAAGGGTTTTTCTTGATCATATTTAAAGCTTGAAGTTGAAATGACAGCATTGCAATAAAATGACAATGTTGTAGTAAGAGCATTGTTACTAAAGGAAATAGTGTAGTTTTGTATAGATAGTTCTAGAATATTTTAGAAATGCAACATGTATTAGTTTGTTAGAAATTATCAGTTTTTTTACTTTATTATTGTATATAATGGAAAAGGGTTGTTGTAGAATATCAAGTTGTAAATACAAAATACAATACACATTTTTCATGGTATTAGAGCATTTCTGATCCTTATTATGGAAACTATAATTGATTTTATAGAAGGAAGAGCAAATACTATGGCTGGTGAGGCCAGTATCATTGATTCTTTATTTCTTTAGAAGTTTGATCATCCGATAATGGTGTTAGTGTCAGCTCCTTTGGTGGGTCGAAACTATCTATCATGGGCTAGAGCAATAACTCTGGCATTAAGAGCTAAAGAAAAACTTAGCTTTATCATCGAAACTTGCACTATACCAACTAAGGACTCTCCATTGTTGGAGAAGTGGAGAAAGGTTGATAGCATGGTGATCTCTTAGATACTTAATACTATATCCAAAGAGATCATTGATTCCTTCATATATGCATCATCTTCCAAGATATTATGGGAAGAGATTACTGAAAGCTTCGATGAGAGCAACATACCACTTCTATAATAGGTGAAGAGAGAGATTCACAATCTTACACAGGTCAACACATCAGTATCAATGTACTACACGAAACTCAAAAAAATTTAGGATGAATTAAGTTATCTCAAACCATTACTTGTTTGTATGCGCAAAGCTACTCGCGAGATGACCTTAATTAGTGCTGAAGATTGATTGATTTAGTTTCTTATAAGGCTGAATCAGATGTATGATCACACCATGAATCAGATTCTATTGTTGGATCCATTGCCTTATGTTGTAAAAGCATACTTAATGATCCTGCGAGTTGAAAAGTAGAAGGAAGTTCATGATACTAAGGATGACTTACAAGAAGCTTTTGTTATTAATTAATCATATAGAAATAATATCGGATATTAGTTTACTAGAAGAAGAGAAAATCAGAAGAAGGATAAGGAGAACAAATACTATATTTATTGCAAAACATTGGGCACTTACAGGATACCTATTTTTAATTGCATGGTTATCTAAATTGGTTTATGGAATTAAAGTAGAAGAAGGGCAAATAAAAAATGAATATGGCAACTAATGTAAAAAATGAAACATGTCATATCCACTCTTAACACCTAAAATATACTTATATATATAGTATTATTATGGGTGTAATTAGATGATTAAATGCCATTAAATGTGCTTGTGATGTTGTGCTTATGATATTATTATGAGTGAATAATTAAATTGGTATAGTAATTATATGTATTTAGAATGATTTACTTGAGTGTTGATTGAGAATTATTTATTATACATACATGTACTTGTATATAAAGGTGTATGCATATTATATATGTATAAGTTATGTATATAATTTAAGAAGATCACATATGAATAAAGAAGGGAAGATAAAAGGAGATAATGATAAAACTCAAAGACTAAAGAAGAAGAGAAGGTGATGAAGGTTAACTAACTTCACACAAACATAAAAGAAGGTGATTAGAGGCAGAGCTAGTAGAACTCTTGCTAGTGATTAAAGAGGTGTTGATAAGGGGAAAGCTATGAGTTTCACACCTATAGAGGATCCAGACACGAGATATACCAGGCTTATGCTTAGTATAGGTTATGCTTAATAATAATTGAATAGTGAAATGAGATTGATAGGTAATAGTAAAGCCTGGTTGAATATAAATGGACTTCAATAGTTATTATTATATACTTTAGTTATCTTCCACTATTTTAATGATATTTTTATGTAGAAATGGAAGTGAAATGCTATTGAAATAGCGTTAGAGAATGCTTGATAATGTGATATGGTAATTGATGACTTTGAGTTATAAGTTGGTTGCTAACCATGAATTAACTATTGAGCATGTATTTAATGACATGTAGTGGAGGAATAAGGGAGGTATTGTAATAAATAATGATGGAGGAGTAAGGGAGGCATGAAAGTTACATAATCGATAGAGGAATAAGGGAGGCAAATATGTATTGGAAATAAAATAAATGTGAAATGGAAGCCAGTATAATGTGTATAATCAAAGTAAATGAAATAAGCAATCTAGGATTGCAAATGATGATGGACGAAAAGGGGAGATATGATGCATATAATGCATACATTAGCATCATGTATAAAGATCATTTAACTGATTGAGTATATGAATGAGAAACGGAACAATGTTGTTTATAATTCTATGTTCATTGTAAAGGAACTATAGAATGAGATTGTATTTTAAGTTATTAGATGATGGGAATGAATGAATGAGTAATAATTTAGTGCATGGTTATGATTGAAGTTATTAATAAGTTATGATGATATATTATATACAATTAATTATGCTTATCTTAATACATAGTAACTATGTGCATTGTAGATTATTAATATTAACCTTTTTTGCAATGTGGTTAATATCATTAAGTAACTTATAGTCATGTTCACTCTTATTTAAGCATAACTGAGTTTTATACTCAGTGTTTGTCTATTGATGAATGTAGGCTCGAGTAGTTAGTTGAGGGTCAAGATCAAAGAACATCAGTTTAGACAATGTACTTGTTGATTTTGTACGGTCGAGGTTGATCATCTTTTAGGCTATGTAACAAACTCCTAGCTTATTATTTGTTTATGTAACCATCAACTTTTTAAGTAATGTTTATAGGTAGTTCACATTTGATTATGATTGTAAATATTGAATGCTCAATGATATATATCTTTATTAGCACTTACTTAATCAAAGTTTGTTATGTATGAGCATGTTTTAATAGATGATTGATGTGAATGGTTGTTGGAATATTTGAATTATTCATATAATTTGAATGGTAGATTGCTTTGTTGTAAAGGCTCAATGTATAATAGGATGTAATATGTAAGAATAAAGAGAATTGCTAGATCCCTTATAGGATGATTAATGTGTTTCGATGTAGGAGTGAGCGCATTAACCATTCTACAAGAGCATGTGATCCATTTGGGTATCAGAAAACAAACATGCAACAAATAAATGAGGTTAAGCAAAACACAGCCAAAGATTTGAATAATCTTATACAATAGCAAGTTGCCAGGTATATGAAGGGCAAGATGCCAAAGCTCAATAACAGTTTAGGAGCAGGAGATATTTTCGCTACCTTTATGCCATAGTTCAAATAAAATTTGTTATCTATGAGCACCTTATTAAAAATATACAAGTTAGAAATCATTTTCCATGCTGATGATTGTGCTATACATGACCTTGTGACTAAGAAAGTGTTGGTTAGAGGATTTGTACAAGGAGGACTATATATAATAAGAGTAAATTATTGTAACCATATAATAAATGTTAACTCCTTTGATCAAGTTAATACTATTTATGTTTCTAGTTATTTGTCCACCTATCAGCTTTAACATTATAACACATGTCACATGTCTATAAATAAATTCAAACATATACTGAATCCCATTGATCAAAAACATGATGAAACAATTTATGAAATATGTACTTTAGCAAAAAAAACCTAGGAAAAGTTTTTCAAAGATGCATATAAACACACAAGAACCTTTTGAATTATTGCATATGGACCTTTGGGGACCAAGCAATCAATATTCCATATCATAAGCAAAATATGTTTTGATCATAGTTGATGATTTTACACTTGCTACTTGGACGCATATATTACATGACAAAATAATTGTGTTTAGCATTTTCAAAGAGTTTTTAAAAATAATTGAAAATCAATTTCAATCTAGTGTCAAAATCATACAAACAGACAATGAAATAGAAATTTTAAATCATGAGTTCATAGTATTTTTGAAAAATCATGGAATTTTACATTAGAAAATATGTGCATACACACCACAACAATATAGGATGGTTGAGCGCAAGCATAAGCATCTTTTACAAGTTGCAAGGGCATTAATGTTCATATCATAAAAACCTTAACAATTCTAGGGGGAGAGTATCCTAACTGCTACTTATCTTATAAATAGAATGCCTATCAAGGTTTCTGAGTGGAAAACACCTTATGAAAAGCTATACAAAAGATCATCTCATTACAATTACTTAAAAGTGTTTAGATGTTTATGTTTTACCTCAAATACATTTCCACATAAATAGAAGTTTGAAGCCAGGGCATATAAATGCATTTTCTTAGGATATGCATCAGGTCATAAAAGCATACAAATTATTTGACATAAAAGAAAAGAAATTTATCATTTCTGATCGAGCATCAAAATGCCTTATTTTATGCTCATAAATAGCTCATTATAGCATGGTAAAGTTGCTAGAACAGTTGACTTATCTATGTTTTATATTTTGCAGGCCAAATTGGGAAGTTTAGAAGAAACATTCTTGAAAGGGAGAATTTATAGTAGATTCGGATTAGAGACTTGGGATAAGGCTTATGGGCATTAAAGGGGCCAAAATAATGTGATGTGTCCAGTTTTGAAGAGCTCTATGTGGAAAAGTTTGGAAAGGATTTAAACTCTTAAAACTGAACGAGGAAGAGCTTAGAAAAGACTTAAACTCTTGCAATTGAAGATTAAGATCAATATTTATCTGTGTATTTTTATTAGTTTATTAATTTTATTTTCCTTCTATAAATAAGAACGTATTCTTATAATAGGGAAGTTTGGTTTTTAAATTAGAATTTGATTTTCCTTAAGAATAATTAATTATTTCATTTACTTTTCATTTTAATTCAAATATTTATTTTCTTTTAATTTATTTTTATTTTCATTCGCTAATGATGCGTGGCTAGGCAATTTTTCTTTTCCCAATTGGAAGCAATTCAAGTTTATTCATTAATGATTATGTGAGGTCTAAACCATCTTAATTCCAATAGTAAAGCATTATTCTTTTTAACTCTGAATTTTGTAAAACCATTACTATTCTTAGTGCATGTAAATAAGGCCTGTTACATGACTCTAAGTTCCGAATATAGCTAAGTGAGTTATTTGATACGAAAAAGTCACTCGATTTGCTGGAGTGGTAAAGCAAGGTGCTATACTTATTGTGGCATGCAGTAGTTTCCTTGTGAGTTAGAGGATTTAGTTTGAACACTAGGGATGCTGGGTTGTGACTGGTAACTAGAATCTAGTCTTTCTAATTCCTAATGCAATTTTGGGATGACTTATGAGAATCTTTTTCCACTATGTCTATGCCAGAATTAGAGGTGTTTAATAGAGCTTGTTTTATGGTATCTTACAAACTAAGGAAAGATTGAGGCGTGCAAAACTTTCTTGATAAACTATAACCAGCTTAGTGCTATTTTATCATTGGACTACAAATGAATTAATGATCATAGTTGGTTGATGAACACTTGAGGGTTTTGGTTGGGAGAATATCTCATTATTGAATTTACTTTATTTTATTTAGACAAACTTATTTCTTCATTTGCTCATTACTTTCCAAAATCACTTTTGTTTATTTTAAATGCAAATAATTAAGGAGTTGAAACCATCTTTGTGGGATTGATCTTTGCTTCTACTGCTACAAAATCATAGTTCCTACATATTAATAGTAAGGAATTAATTTGACGGTATCGATACTTGATCAAATTTTGGCACCGTTGTCAGGGAAGGTAACTAACGTTTCTTAATTCTTTATTTATGACTCGATCTTCCACAGGTAATCTTAGCTTTGACAAAGAAATTGAAAAAACTACAAAGAGATTGAGAAAGGAGGTGAAACTCAGAAAAATTACCTCAGTCTCGAAGAGTTCTTGCACCTACAAGGAAACAACCAGTGATAAGTACTCTGATAACGAGAGCTATAACGAAGCTGTTATGGCATAAATAATGAACAGACTTTGAGATAAATGATCATTGTGCCCATAAACCACTCCCTATTTTGTTTCATTTATGAGGACTTAACAGGACCCCTTGAACTTAAATATGGACTTATATAGTTACTGCCTACTTTCAGAGGCCTAGAACATGAAGACCCATATAAGCACCTAAAAGAATTTCATATTATTTTTAGAGGAATAAAGCCGCAGGGTGTGAACCTTGAACATATTAAATTGAGAGCTTTCCCCTTTTCTCTTGCAAATGCTGCTAAAAATTGGTTATACTACCTGCCTTCTGAAATTGTCACAACATGGAATTAGATGGCTAGGTTATTCTTGGATAAATTTTGTCCAGCTAAAAGAGCCGCCCAGATTAGGCGAGATATATGTTCAACTTGGCAAAAAGACACTGAAAACCTTCATGACTATTGGGAACGTTTCAAAAGATTATGTTCCTCATACCCATAACACGGGATCATAGAGTAGAACTTGATACAATATTTCTATGAGGGATTATTATCAATAGAGAGGAAGATGATGGATGATGTGAGTGGTGGAGCTATTATAAACAAGACATCGCAGGAAGCTCATAATTAGATTGACATAATGGCAGCCAATGCTCAATCTTTTAGCACTAAGAAGGAACAACCTAAGAGAGTTCATAAGGTAAATATTTCAATCCTTGAAAATTAAATGAAATAACTTACATCTATTGTGTAGGAACTCACAACAAATATGAAACCAGCAAGAGCTTGTGGTATTTGCACTCAAATAGAACATCCGACTGATCAATGCCCCTTGATTCAAGAGGAGGAAATCAAGGAATAATCAAATGCTATTGGAGGATTTCCAAGACTGCCATAGAGAAAGTTTGACCTATTTTCTAAGACATACAACCAGGCTAGTGAGATCATCCCAACCTACATTATGGCAACCAACAGTTGAATTTCTAGCAAAAATCAAATCAATAAAAATCTTCAGGTATGTCTCTAGAAGATGTGATGAAAAACTTGGTGACTAATGTTTATGCTTTTCAACATGATGTACACCAATTCTAACAAAATGTGACTCAAAACCAATAGAATACGGAGACCAAAATGAAAAATATAGAGAACCAAGTGTCTCAGATGCCTACAGTTTTGAGTAGAATTGAATCTCAAGGGAAACGTTTGTCATAGCCAAAGTCAACCCAAGAGAAAGTGTCAATGCTGTGACATTGAGGAGTGGCTGAACCTTTCCTAAAACTGCTGAAAAAGAGGCAAAAATCGATGAAAAGAAAGAGGTGGAAATTGAAAGTAGCAAAGAAGAGAAGAGTGAACAATAGGAGAAAGCCAAAGACCATGAGAAAGCAATCCAGCCTGTAATTAATCATTGCCCTTTTTCGGAGTGATTTAAAAAAATTAAATAAGAGAGGGAGTAGAAGGAGATTTTAGAGACCTTCCGCAAGGTACAGGTAAATATTCCATTCCTTGAGGCCATAAAACAAATACCAAGGTACTTCAAATTTCTCAAGGACTTGTTCATAAATAAAGAAAATTAATTGGCTTCCAACAGGTGAGTATGAGTGAAACTATTTCAATAGTAATTCAGAGAAAAGTACCACCAAAATGCAAAGATAAGGGAGTTTTCACAATCCCCATTATGATCGGCGATATAAGCATAAGACATACTATGTGTGATTTAGGAGCTTCGATCAACATTATGCCCACAAGCGTGTATAAATCTTTGAACGTAGGTCTATTGAAGGAAATATGTGTCATTATACAATTGGCGGATAGGTCAACCATATATCCAATCGGAGTTTTGGAGGATGTTCTTGTGAAAGTTAATGAATTAATTTTTCTTGTAGATTTTTATGTTATGTAGATGGACAACAAAACTTTCCCAAAGTCATTCGATCTCTTATTAGGAAGACCCTACCTGACAACCACTAGAATAAAGATTGATGTCCATGAAGGGACATTGACTATGGAGTTTGATGGAGAGGTGATAAAGTTCAACTTGTATGATGCCATGAAATACCCTCCAGAAGTCTTCAACGCTTATGCTGTAGATATAATCAAGCCATGTGTACAGTAAATGTTTGAATTATATAGAGAAGACGAACTTGGAATAACACTCGACAATGTTGACAATCATAAGGAGATGCTAGTTTTGAAAAATGAAATTATGCAGGCCATTGACGAATTGGAGAAAGAGCCTAAGATTGAACGAAATTTTAATTTGATTAATTCTTATACTAAACTAATTTGTTCAACCTTGCAGGCTCCTGAATTAGAGCTTAAGCTGCTACTAAGTCATTTAAAGTATGCCTTCCTTAAGAAAGGATTGCCCATGATCATCTCTAATAAATTGAGTGAAAAATAGGAGAACTCTACAGTAGAAGTTCTTAAAAAATTCAAGGAAGCAATTGGCTGGACTATAATTATCATTAAGGGCATAAGCCCATCCACATGCATGCACATAATTTTATTGGAATATGATAAAAAGTCAGTTAGAGATGCCTAACAAAGATTAAACCCAGCTATGATGGAGGTAATGAAGAAGGAGATCCTAAGGCTGCAAGATGTAGGTATGATATACCCGATTTCTGATAGACAATGGGTCAACGTAGTGCATGTTGTACCCAAAAAGATAGGCATAACAATAGTCCATAATGAGGAAGGAGAGATGGTTCCCACTCATATTTAAAACAGGTGGAGGGTTTGTATTGATTACAAGAAATTAAATTCTATAACTCGTAAGGATCATTTTCCCCTACCATTTATTGACTAAATGTTGGAACGTTTGGCAGGATGGACTCACTATTGTTACCTCGATGGTTTTATGGGATTTTACCAAATACCTGTTGCCCTCAAAGACCAAGAAAAGATAACATTCATATGTCCATTTAGAACCTTTGCATTCAACAGGATGCCATACAGGCTGTATAACATGCCTGTAACCTTCCAACGCTGCATGATAAGTATTTTTTCTAATTTTATGGAAAACATTATTGAGGTGTTCATGGACAATTTTATGATTGATTGTAATTCATTTAATGAATGTTTGGATAATTTAACTAGAGTTTTATAGTATTGCATTGAGAAGAATATAGTTCTCAATTATGAGAAATGTCATTTTATGGTTGAGCAAGGTTTGATATTAGACCATGTGGTTTTAGAGAGAGGCATTGAAGTTGATCGAGTAAAAATAGACATAATTAAATCATTGCCTTACCCCACCACTCTGCAGGTGATACGTTCTTTTCTTGGACATACAAGTTTTTACAGGAGGCTTGTGAAGGATTTCTCAATAGTAGCACTACCTTTATGTAAATTATTGCAAAAAGATGTTGAATTCAATTCTGATGAATCATGCAAGAAAGCTTTTGACTGACTAAAGAAGGAACTCATTTTAACACCCATTATGTAGCTGCATAATTGAAACTTACCATTCAAGATCATGTACAATATGAGTAACGTTATGGTTGGGGCTGTGTTTAGGCAACAAACTGTGAAGGATCCTCACATGATCAGCTATGCCTCCAGGATGCTAGATGATGCCTATCTTAATTATTCCATGAAAAAAAAGAAATTTATATTGTAGTGTTTGTATTAGAGAAATTTTGATGTTATTTGTTAGGAACTAAAGTAGTTATTTTTTCTGATCATGCAGCTTTAAAATATTTACTAAAAAAGAAGGAGGCAAAACCATGTTTAATCCAATGGATACTTCTACTTTAAGAATTCGATCTAAAGCTGAAAGATAGAAAAGGACGCTAGAATTTGGTCACGAATAACTTGAGCAGATTAGCTAACATTGAGCCTAATGATTTCTTTAATGAATTCCCTAATGACATTACCTTGAGTGTAATTACAAAATCACCCTGGTATGTTGATGTTGTCAATTTTTTATGTTCCAGAAGAATTCCCGATGAGCTTCTAAAGTATGAGAAGGACAGGATTAGGAACACAGCAAAGTATTATGTTTGGGATGATCCATGCCTATGGAAACATTATGCTGACCAGGTTATTTGAAGGTGTATCCTTGAGACTAAGATTCAATCCATTTTGCATTTCTGTGATAGTCACGCTTGTGGAGGTCATTTTGGACCTAAGAAGACAACTATGAAGATCCTGGAATGTAAGCTGTATTGGCTTACTTGCATTGTGATGCCTATCTATTTTATGAACACTGTGTAGAATGCCAGAAATCTGGAAGTTTAGAAAAAAGACATGAGATGCCCTAAAAAGGAATCATTGTTTATGAGATTTTTGATATGTGGGGTATGAACTTTGTAGGACCCTTCCCACCTTCATTTAGGAATGTATACATTTTGATACTAGTTGACTATATGTCAAAATGGGTTGAAGCTAAGGCCACAATATCAAATAATGGCAAAACCATGGTAAGCTTCATTAAATCAAATGTGTTTAGCAGGTTTGGAGTGCTAAAAGCATTCATCAGTGATCGAAGGACACATTTTTGCAACAAAGAAGTAGTTGCCTTATTTTAGAAGTATGGTATCAGTCATTGTATGACCACAACATAACATCCATAAGGGAATAGATAAGTTAAAGTCACAAATAAGGAGATAAAGTTCATTCTCAAGAAAACAGTTAGCCTCAATAAGAGAGACTAGAGCAAGCATTTGGATGATACCTTATGGGCATACAGAACGGTATACAAGAGTCCATTAGGAATGTCACCCTTTAGGCTTATGTATGAGAAATCATGTCATATGCCCGTAGAGCTTGAACATTGTACGTACTGGGTAGTGAAGCAGTCTAACATGTCTATGGATGATGCAGGAGTCCACAGAAAGCTACAATTGCAAGAATTAGAGGAGATACGGACCAATGCTTATGACCATATAGGAATCTACAAGGATAGGGCATAAAAACTTCATGACAAAAAAATTTGGCATAAGGAATTTTATGTAAGACAGAAGGTATTGCTCTATAATTCCAAACTAAATTTATTTCCAGGGAAATTAAGAACAAAATGAATAGGACCTTTCATGGTTCAAAAGATTTTTCCCCATGGTGCCATTGAAATTCAAAGCCTTGATTTGAAGAAGCAATTTAAATTTAATGGCCATCACTTCAAGCTATTCTATGAGGGATTTAACACTCGTTGGACATGTAAAATCACATTGACATCACCTATGGTCGAGTATAATGAGCAGAAAGTTGAGCGGGGACTTTAAAAACCATAACTATAAATTTTCTTCATTTTATTTATTTTTTATTATGATATCCGTTATGCCCATAAGGCATCTCATAAGCTTTTATTTTTATTTACTTCAGTTAAAATGAGTTTTTACCTTTTTTCTTATTTCAGTCATAATAAATTTACTGATGGGTTAAAATTGGAAATTATAGGATTTTATCTACATATGGTATTTGACTTTTAGTCAAAATAGGAGACTTAAGAGTTTTGGGCAATTAAGGATTTTACCCAAATTGAAACTCTTCCCTTTTTAATTTACCATCTAGAATCACTTCCTTCTTTACCCTAATTTTAATTTTTCCATTTTCCCTCCCCTGATTTTTACAGCTTTCTTAAAAAAAATAGTGAATACAAGAGCAACAACCATAGATGGTGGATCGATGGTGAAGAGACACCGGAGTGGGAAAGAACCGATCATGGTGGATGATGATGTACCACCCATAAAGAGACCCAACCCTTTCACACCACTGGCCAAGCCCACTATAGATGCTGACGTCGCCGGACTTAAAGTGTACATCGATAGAAACCTACTAGATGCTTGTCAATTAAGCGGTCTTAGATTCCACCAAAGATGATTGATGATGGAACTAATAAATTGGCTGATAAGCTTATTGATACCATGACCATAGAGTATGACGGAAACATAGAGAATCAGAGTGATAAGGAATCTAGTAGCCCTGAGCATAAACAGTCGACTGGCCATGAAGGTACATGATCGGGTAAGGAGCCTAAAATTGAAATTAAAAGTGGCACTGGTGTGACTTCAAATGATATTATGCCCATAAGAGCCTCACCAAAAAGATTGAGAGGTACTCTACCCCACCTCTATTTAAGTTGAATGGGAATTTGAAGTTTTCCATGGAAGACAGAGAAGTGTTCACTAAAGTGGTGAACCTTATAGTGGTGCAAGGTAAAGCTCTAGACTCCTCTGCTATTGAGAAATTGCAACTGTCTATGTTTAAGTATATTAAGGGGACAGTATGGGAACACTATTTTTAAATCACCTGCCCAGTGTTCTATGAACTTGTATATGAGTTTTACAGCACCTACAAGTTAGATAAAGAGAAGTTTGTTGGATTGGACAGCCTCAAGGTGATCCAGTTTTGGCTGATGGGCAAATCTTCTTCATTTTCTATTGATGAATTTAACTTGACAATGAGATTTATTGATGATATCATTGATGAGTATGTGGAAGGCTACTGTGACATACCTAAGCAATTAGACACTGAAGTGTTGTAGGTACAGTACACAACAGAATCGACCAGGAAGTATGACCCTGCATATGTGAAGGATAGTTATCTCCTTGACAGATCACTGACTTATCTGTACTGACTGATTGCCTATAGCCTATCCTATCGGAATGATTCTCCTGGGATAGTCACTAGGGTTGAGATGTTTTTATTAGATTACATTGTAAAGAAAAAGCCAGCCAATTTAGGATGCTTTGTTGCTGCCTAATTCCAAGCTACAGTTGGTGGATCAAAGTGATTGATTTTGGGACATCTAGTAACTTATTTAGCTGTCCAACTGAAGGTATTTGACCTTACCAATCATAAATTACATAAAGTGGTTAACTTACTTCCTTTAGATGTCTTCACTTTGGATGAGATGGGTTTATTACGGAAGAAGGATGAAGCACCTGACTTTGAATTTTGTAGACCAGGTCTAATTATGCCCATAAAGGAGAGAGTGTTTCATAAGAGTAAGGCTGTCACATGAGCTTCTCCTTTACCTGTACCACCACTCTTAACAGTAAGCTCCAGTGATACTACTGTCTTGAAAGTAACTCATAGACCTCAACAAGAAGATTGACAAGTTGACTACAAGCTTGAAGTAGTCTATGTAATAGATACTATTACACCTAGATGAAATGGAGGCGGAAATTGGTGAGCTTTGCCACTCCTTTGAGATGTAATAGTAGATGCAAAGCATGCAACACAATTCCTTTATGAGGCAATATTCTAAATTCTTTCTATCTTTCATTTTTCCATTGCTTTTGCCTGTATTTGTGCTGCTATGCCTACATTGGGACAATGTGTCTTAAGTGGGGGGGGGGATGTTTATATTTGCTATTTTTATTGTTACTTGCTTATGGCTGAATTTTTTCAATTATGTGGATTACTTTTAATAGTTCTTGCTCCGCAGTTTTTGCCCTACTTATTATTGTTCTATGCCTCGTGTTGCTATGTTTAATTTGTTATGCCTAATCTTAACCAACCCCTTTTTCCAAACTTTATGTTATTGGAATTACTGCTATGCTCTAGTTTTTTTTAGCATGCTCTATTTTGATAGTTTGTTTAAACTTTCAATAATTTTGACCAAATCCTTAGTTTTTGCTTATAAAAGTCTTTGTTGCACCTTACTAAAAATGAATACTTGCATTGGTATTGAAAATCTTATTTTTATTTTATTAAGTTCCTTGCCTAACAATACATTTTGAACCAGGAAAAAAGAAAAAAAAAGAGAAAAGAAAAAGAAAATAAAGAAAATAAAGTATTAAATACCTACATTTGGCTTGTTTTGAGTGGTATGACACTCATAGCCCTTTAAACGGCTTGTGTATGGAGCAGCCAGTGTAGGGAGAACTTCACCCTTTTTTTAGGTTATTTTGCACAACACTTAAAAACAGAAATTAGGTGGATCATACCTAATTTTTCCTTAAGCTGCTTGGCAAATTGAGTCATAGGCAATAGGAGAGTATCCCCCTTGTGGGCCGTTTATAATCTTGAATTGATGAAATTCCTGACTTATGAAAATTCACAACCAATTGATTGAATAAAATATAGGTAGGGCATTGGAGGCTTAGCAGGATAAAAACTAGTTCTTTTTACCAACTATATTTTGCTTGAAATTAATTTGAATAAATTGGTAAGGCAATGACTTTTTATGGTTGATTCTTCGATTTTTGTTGAATGATTGCTGGATGTTTAAATTTTCTTGATGAGTGGTCTTGCTAGAAAACTAGGAATGGTCATTTATTTCTTTTGGCTATCTGTTCTATTGGAGGGAAGGTTATGTTATGGGCATATGAATGCTTGAGGGCAAGTATTGGATAAGTGTAGGGGTATTTGATTGAGAGCTAAAATGCCTTATTTTATGCTCATAAATGGCTCATTATAGCATAGTAAAGTTTCAAAAATGGTTGACTTGTCTATGTTTTATATTTTACAGGCCAAAATAGAGAGTTTTGAAGAAACGTGCTTAAAAAGGAGACTTTATAGCAGATTCAGATTAGAGACTCGGTATAAGGATTGTAGGCATAAGAGAGACCAAAACAACGTGATGTGTCTAGGTTTGTAGAGCTATATGTGGAAGAGTTTGGAAAGGATTTAAAGTCTTGCAGCTGAATGAGGAAGAGTTTGGAAAGGACTTAAACTCTTGTAACTAAAGATTAGAATCAATATTTATTTGTTATTTTTACTAGTTTATTAATTTTATTTTCCTTCTACAAATAGGAACATATTCATATAGTAGGGGAGTTTGGTTTTTAGATTAAAATTCAATTTTCCTTAAGAACAATTAATTATTTCATTTACTTTTCATTTTATTTCAAGTATTTATTTTCTTTTAATTTATTTTTATTTTCATTCGCCAATGATGTATGGCTAGGCGATTTTTCTTTTCTCAATTGGAAGCGATTCAAGTTTATTCATTAATGATTATGTAAGGTCTAAAAAATCTTGATTCCAATGGCAAAGCACTATTCTTTTTAACTCTAAATTTTACAGAACCATTATTGTTCTTAGTGCATGTACATAAGGCCTGTTGCATGACTCTAAGTTTTGCATATAGCTAAGTGTTGGTTTGTTTAGTGATTAAGCAGCAGAAGAAATTTAAAATTTTCATTTTAAAACAACAAACCAAAAGAAGATCTTTGCATCAAAACACAGAGAAACCAGTTTAGAGATTATAAGTGACAGTTTGATAGTAACCCTTACTTTAAGTGCAGATGTCCTTTGTTCTTTATCTCTAAAACGTTTATGGTTGTAGCAAACCAAAAACCACCAAGATAGTCAGCCTCCAACAGTATCCACATGAAACAAGGAAGTCCACACAAGCAACCAATTGCTTCTATCTCCTTTCCTGTGAACTAGCAAAGAAAAAGAAGAAAAATCTTATGGAATTTTCGACTTCCTCACAATTACTCTTGTGAAGGCCGAATTCTCCTTCTGCAGAAGAGTGTAATTTTGGCCAAA
>CANYBF010501203.1:0-26725 GCA_948192965.1 Dalechampia spathulata
TGTATGCCATCATGCACACTTCAAATACACATCTAACACGTCCTCATGACGTACACACAGGCACAGAATACACAGCACATACGCAAGCAATACATGTATACATACACGTATACATCCAACACGCATACACAAATTCCTACAAACTTCTAGGGGGTCAAACGTGGATGTAACATATACAAAATTAATTATGAGCTTAATTTAAATAATTAAGAGATATTAATTAAATTTATTTAGTAGGGTGATTTATTTATAGTTATTTAAATAATGAATTTAGATTATTTATTACTACTATTTTAAATTATAATTATTATATGTTTTATGGAATAATAAAGTGTTTGATTAATATTAGTTTTGTTAATTATTGATTGAATGAAGTTTGTAGATCTATGATTTAATTATTTAATAATCAAAGTTATATTATCTTAGTTAATAATAAGAGTTATATTTTTTATATATATAATATATATATTATATTATATAAATCTTAAAGGATTACTTTTGTGAGTTTTGTAATTTGGTTATTTTAAGAATATAGTTGACGTATAATTTAATTGATATGTAAATAATAGTATATTAACAAAAATTTTAAATAAAAGATATATTTTAAGAAATAAATATTATATGATTATTTGCTCAATTAAATTCTTTAGTGACAATAATATGTTACCTTCTTGTTTACGCTATACTTTTTATGAATTATTTATTTAAGAATTTAGAGAAATAATCATTATGTTGTGTATATTATTACTACTTGATATATATTCTATTATTATTTGTTTTACCTAGCGTGATTGTGCGGTTGATAATTGATTGAATCCTCTGGGTATATTACTAAGTTTATTTATATAAAAATAATTACAGGGCCTACTGAGGAGCTTGTTCACGTGTCCCTGAGACGCGTAGACAAGGGGAAAGCCCCTGAAGGTTAGTGCTATATACTCGACTTAAATAATTAAGTCTGAGATTAAATTGCACACGCACTGCACGTTAATTAATAAGTCGTATGCTCTGATAATTATTATGACTTTAAAATATTCCAATGCATCAAATCATATAAATCATATACATTATTAGATACCGCATTGGCATTTCATAACATCATTTCATGGCATCATAAGGATGGAAAAGTGAGGTTATTGTGATATGTTGAGATTGAATATATATTGAAATGTTGATAAAGAAGTTGAGTACAATCGCTTCCCATACACTAAGTTCAGTCGCGTATGTTGATTATTATTATCGAATGCTGAGTACAGTTGCATTCCAGAAAAATGTTATGATTAAAAATATGATTGGCAAATTGAGATACGATAGTGAAACAGATTGATCGAGGGAGAGTGCAAGACATCGCATTCTCATAATTCCATTTCATATTTGCATACATTCATTTTAAATTGAAATGGGATATTATGATTATAAAAATACATGAATTAATTGGAATGCTATGAATGAAAATTTGGAGATGAATCCAGGTACTACGATATGATGAGATGAAAATGTTGGAATTATATACGGGTAAATATACTTATACTGAAATTTGAATTGCATGCTACTTTAAATAAATGTTATTGCCTTGTGATTAAATGCTTTCACATAATTATGATTTTTATGTTATTACTTGAAATTCTCTATATATCAATATTATTAATTGTTGCATTCATTTTATTAGCGCCACTGAGTTTTACTCAGCGTTTGTCATTTGATGAACGTAGGTCCGAGCACTTCAGAGGTTAGACGAGGTTAACGGTGTTGTTAGCAATGTGGCACATGACTTTTGTGAATCTCGTGAGTGTTGCCCAGGACTTACTTAGACGGACTCCTATGGGCATTGTGTATGTTGTCTATGCTCTTCTCATTTTTGGCAGTAATACTAGATATGTTATTTTGTTTGCTACTTGTTGATACCATTGGGATAACTGTAGCCATGTATATATATTTGTTATTCGTTGCATGTAATAATTATCTCAGTGTGATTTCTTATCTTTAAGCATGTATTGAGAAATATTTTATTAGTATGCTTAGTATATTTTGAACTATAATATGTTGTTAGTAATTGTTTTCCCTTGTGATGAAATTTTGGAACTCGAGGGAGGAGTTGAGGGTTTCATTACGGGACATGTCTCTACTTGGAGGTGTGACATTCTGTATGCATAGCACACCCTAAATAGGCTAATGAGGGTGGCGGGTCCCGCCAGATGCCGTGGTGGGCCCCACCAACCAAGATGTGCCTTGTGCACCGAAATGCACAGGGGAAGCCATGGAGGCATGTGTGCATAATCGAGGTCGATATCGAGGACTAATATCGAGCTGAATCAACAGAAACCTGATATTGTACGAGTATGAAAAGTCAAGGTCAACACATATGTTAAAATAATATAGTATACATATTATGAAACTTGTATTTCTCACAGGTACACATGAAAGGTTATAGATTCAATGGATACATATGATGTTGTATCATGATAAATGAGTTGTTATAGAATGCCAATGAATGTTTTATAATGTTATGGATTTGTTGTGCTTATAAATGATAATTACATGCATGAGTTACTTGAGAATATTATTCTTGATTGATTGTATAATGAAGTAACTATGATTTACGATTAAGATTAACTATACTACAATTATTGATGTCATGAAAGCTATTATATAATACATGATTGGTTTATAATTACTATGCTTCATGATTATAGCACCATTGAGTTTTTATACTCAACGTTCATCATTTGATGAACGTAAATTAAAAGATCTTCATGAAGTACTCGAATCCAGAAATACCAGTTCAACAGGACTCACAGGACTCACTTTCATGGCAAGGACTTGGAAGTATACTATTTTTCTATGTAGTTATGTTATGCAATTAGAGTAATGATTAAGGTAGTAAATACGTGTATGCAATGCAGTTTATGATATTATTAAATGTTTACTTCAGAAATAATATATAGTATGAATTTTACATGTATCAAGTTTATGAGAAATAAATTACGTATGCATTTCAATTACTTGTATACATTATTTTACAAAGACAGTTTTAAAAATAAATTTTACATCCATTATAGGATAATCAATGGTTTCCATTTATTCGAAGACTATTTATTATTCTACGAGAGCATGTTGCATCATAAGAGGTGGGACAACAATTGTTTGATAATATGTCATAATTTATATGTAGATATTTTATAGGAACAGGTGATGATAAAGCCACAGGTTATAAAATAAATAGTTACAAATATAGATCAGATATATCCCATCGATAAAAAAAAATTTACAAATTCTTTGTATAATGATTAATGAATTTCTAATTACATGATTTTTATTAATCATTTTACGAGAGCATATTTTCATCATTCGAATGTAACATAAACAAATACATAAGATGAGATCATTGAGTTCATGCTAGTAATGTAACAACAAAAGAACTATTTAGAAAATGAAAAACAAACAAATATAATAGATTGAATAAAAGTTACCTTAACTTGGCTAAGAACAACAAAATTCATAACAATTTTGTAGTAATTAATAATAAAATCAACCATTTTATATGCATGTCGTTTTAGCTACTTTACATCCATAGGTCCCTATATATAATCAGAAGTCGAGGAATATAAGGAACTAAATATATAAAAATTAATCTTTAAAAATTATAAATTCAATAAATATAAATAAAGTAAAAAAATGTGTTCATCAGCTAATGGTGATGGTAATTTAAGATAATGTTCATGATCAATCTCTAATTTAATTTAATTTTTCTTTTAAAAATGAAAACAAAATAATCCATGATCTAAAAATTTAAATTTCAATGATAATAGATTTGATTGAAACTACATTTGCTTAAGGAAAAAAAATTATGAAAGTAATAAAAGAAAGATGGTCAAATTAAATGATAATGTAATTCAAGTTATTCATTGACACTTTTATTTTATCTTAATCAAACATGTTTAATTTTGATTTACAAATGAATTTCATTTAATTACTATATAAATATCAATTTTAAAAACATTAAACATAGGATATTGATTTAGTATATTCCATTACAAAATATTTTTCCCATAAAAAATCCCTAAATGAATCCTTTGTTCTCAAGCTGAATTTAAAAAAAAAATTCATAACATTGAATTATCTCTATTATTTAGATCTTTTATTGCTTATATTAAATTTGTTACTTAATCCTTTACCAAAAAAATTCATAATTCATGAATATTGTTATTCATAATAAATTAAATCCTTACAACATACAACATTTATTTCCGTCTTTTAATAAATTTGGATAAAACCATCTATCTAGTTCCAATTTTCTCTTAAGATAAAATAAAAATAATGAGATTGAATTTTTTTTATATGAGTGAATTGATAAGACTTTACTTAGAGTCATTAGCCATAAAATTTAGACTTTCTTTGCAATATCCCATGTTTCCTTCATCACTATTAATTGCCACAACTAACTCTTGATTCTTGCCTACTACTTTCTTTTGAATGAGATTTGATGCTTTTAAATATCAATAACAAATGAAGTAAAATGATGGAAATAAAAGAAGAGGAAACATCAATCCTTAATATTTATAAAGTAGGAGAGAAAGGTAAATCATAATATCAGTATTTAATAAGAGAGTCTAATCAAATAATCTACAAGAAATGGAAAAGAAGAGGAAAAAAATACAAAGCAATAATTGCAAATGAGATGTAAGATAAAAATTTTCATTTTATATCTAAAAGCAAAATAAGATTGTTTCATTTGATATATTATAATATATGTTGATAAATATACATATAATATATATCATAAAATATTATATGATTTATATTTTCTCACTAGTAAATATCATGTAATATGTTATTTACTATTTATATTTATTTATATAAATTTATCACGAAAACAAATAAATAGATATTAACAAACAAAAATAAAAAATACAATAAATTAAAAAAATCATCAAACAATATAATAAAAAGTTAGAAAACTGAATAACAATTTAAAAAGATTAAATATGAAAAAAATAAGAAAAAAAAGAGAAAAAAAGAAAAATAAACAACAAAAGAAAAGAAAATTGTATAATAAAAAGAAAATTTAGAAAGGTAATATATTAATTATTTAATTAAAAATGATGAAAATCTAAATTAAAACTTAAAATTATATGATTTTAGAAATGAGTGGAGAAAAATCTGTATTAATGCATTGAAAACAAGGTCACTTCATCCAATTTCCCGTTTATATTCGATTAATTCCAAAAACAACACCCACCTCAACACTTGGGTGGGCTTTCAAACTGAAATTAAGCCCAAGGTTAGGTTTTATGATCATCTATGCCGAATCTGCCCGGCCCATAACCCGATTACAAATGAAACTCAGCTAGGGTTTTTGTGACTTATAAATCACTCTCAGTTAGGCCGCACCATATCCCTCCAGCAAGAGGTAGGGTTTCCTCATTTTCTTTTCGTGTGTACTCTCCCTCCCATCCTTTCGATTGAATTCTCAACGGCACATATCTTTTAATATCATTTTGTTTGTTTATTTCGCAGGGAAAGAATCCTTTAAAGACTGTTGCTTCAAAGCGTCTAACCATGAGGTATATGCATAAAGATCTCGTCTTTTTTATTGCTTGATTATTATTTATTTTTTTACCGTTCCTTTTTTGTTACTGATATGATAATTACTGAAGTTTTTGATATATGTTCTAGTAATTTATTGTATATTAGGAAAAATGTAATTTCATTTTATTGAGAATTCAGTGCTTATTGATAGGTTTTGTAGGGTTGATCTTTATTTATATGTACACGATTTTTTTCATTTTTTACATTCAAAATTCTATCCATTTCGGCATGGTACAATACCTATTTGTAGTTCATAGCGTTTATGGTTTATTTGCAATGCCTCAATGCGATAATGTTGACAGGCTCAGTCTGTTATCTTAGTTCATGTTTTTTTATCTGCACTGAAATGAATATATTTTTCTTTTAAATATTGCAGTAAGCTTCAGAGCGAAACGTTGAGAGAGGCCATCTCTACAATTATGACTGCTTCTAAGGAGAAGCAGCGCAAGTTCACTGAGACCATTGAGCTTCAGATTGGGCTCAAGAACTACGATCCCCAAAAGGACAAGCGTTTTAGTGGTTCTGTTAAGTTGCCACACATTCCTCGTCCCAAGATGAAGATTTGCATGCTTGGAGATGCTCAGCACGTTGAGGAGGTATATTTGCCATCATATTAGTTTATTGTTTTAGAGCATTCAATATGGCTTTATGGTTGCAAGTTTGTTGGATGATATGTAGTTTTTTTAGGTTTCTTAAGCTGACTCAAGTAGTCTTGCCCTGAGTTTTAAGGAAGAAAAAATGGGCTTTTTATGGTGTAGTGTAGCGTTTTCTGTTGTTCCTTTGGTATTATGTGCTGCTATTCTCTTGATCTTTGCCTTTTTTTCATGTCATGATTCATGATACTGGATTCTCTGTGCTCTATTTTACTTCTTTTAAGTTTTCAAGTTTGTTTCTTAGTTCTATTCCTATCTTTTTGGTGGTTGGCAGCATTTTGTTATTGATAATTATAATTTAATGATGTGGTGTAATCTTTCAATGCTTGTTCAAGAAATCTTCCATCATGTTAAGATATTTTTCTTCATATCTGCTGCATATTTAAAGGTTCCTTGGTTGTTTTCTTGTCAGTTTTCTTGATTATTACGTGATCTATGTCCTATCATGATGCCTTCTTCACACTTTGATTCTTTACTTTAGAGATTATGGGGATGTTACTTGGCTACGACAATAAATACATTTTTCAGTAAACAGTTGCTGGGCAATGATTTAAGCCTGTTGCTGTATGCAGGCAGAGTCAATTGGTTTGCAATGGATGGATGTTGAGGCCCTTAAGAAGTTGAACAAGAACAAGAAACTGGTCAAGAAACTTGCTAAGCAATACCATGCATTTTTGGCTTCAGAATCTGTTATCAAGCAGATTCCACGTCTTCTAGGCCCTGGTCTTAACAAAGCAGGCAAGTGCTTTAGAAGAAGTTGATCAGACTTGGTTTGGTAGTTTTTTAATGTCTGATCATGTGGATTTTTACTAATGACTCGCATATACTGCCAATTTGCATGTAAATGCAGGAAAATTCCCTACCCTCGTTACCCACCAAGAGTCTTTAGAGTCTAAAGTGAATGAAACTAAAGCAACAGTGAAGTTTCAACTAAAGAAAGTGCTCTGCATGGGGGTTGCCGTTGGTAACTGCTCTATGGAGGAGAAGCAGGTCTTCCAAAACGTGCAGATGAGTGTGAATTTTCTCGTCTCATTGTTGAAGAAGAATTGGCAGAATGTGAGTTTTCAATTTTTAACGAATTGCACTTTGTTCACAGCTTTGTTTGTTAATATGCAGTTGTCGGTAAATGATAACTCATGGATCGAGTATGCATTTCTGATGTTTGTTCTCTATAAATTGGAATCAGGTGAAGTGCCTCAACATCAAGACAACCATGGGATCCCCTGTACGCATCTTTTAAGGAGCACCTCTGTTGGCAGTGGAGCTGTTTTCTCTTGATATTTGTAGTAGTGTTTCATGTTGAATGATATAATTTTTGTCCTGGGTGGTTTTTATTTTGTTTTCACTATTAACTTTATAATGCTAGTCTACAGTTTTTCGTTGGAGATGCTTGGAAATGCTTTCCTATGCATTAAAATGATTAATGCTGTCCTATATTTCGTTATCATATGATGTTGCCATTCATGCTTTGGTTATTTCGACCATCTTCACACCAATATGCATATGGTGTTATTCCGTTTTTGTTGGTTTTTCGTCAAGGCATATGGTAGTTGCGATACGAGTAAAACGATTGATTGAGCGATAAGGTGATGGTGCACATAATCTCAAGTTAGTTGATTAGAGATAAAGAAACAGGGTAATGGGTTTATTATTTATGCTATAACTACATAAATGACTAGCCTACTAAAAAAAAACTAGTAGTATATGCTTAATAAATATTGAATTAATGATAATTAAAATAAATTATAGTTATGTCTAATAATTAAAACAATAATATTATGCTTGGCAAGTAAATCAATCGAGGGAGACTACTAGTTTAAATACTTAACTTATAGTCATGGTAGTCATGATATTGGTTATAGTATGTATATACACACGCACACATATGATGTGATAATGGTTATGAGCTGATGTTTATTATTAATATTAGTGAAATTATATAGAATCATGTATGCTTAAGCAAATATAATATCAAAGAAATATGCATAACTATTATATGATTGATGTCATATGTTGAAATAAGTATGTTAGCTTAATTTTAGATGGATTGATGTTTCATATTTGAATTGAGATAAATATATATATGATGTTGATAATGATTTGTAAATATATTATAAATTGAAGATAACTTACATAAGCTATGATTATGTTAAATAATCATAGTCTTATGAAAAATATTAGAGGTTAACTAAAATATTATATACATATTAAGTTATAAATTATTGTGATAATGAAATATTATCAATGTTAATTTGAAGACTACTTATACGATGAATAATAGATGTATTCTAGCAAATTAGATCAATATTGTAAAGAAATATATTGTAAGTGTTGCAAATTCTATAAGTTAGATTTGTTAGGATATCATGTTCTTTCTTAGTAATTAATGATAAAGAAATATTTTGTTCTTACCTAGTAAGGGTTGGATTGTATTAAATGATTTTTTTATTATTATAAATCGTTCATAATTATATTAGTATCAGATATGATAAGAAGTAATAGATGATTGATTTGAGATATGATATATATATAATGTTCAACGAGAGTGATATTTTAATTATGAATTGAGTATAATATGAACCAATGATATATCATATATGATAATCACCTAGTATAAATCATGTATAATCATATTGAAATGCAATATGATTAGACTAAGTTAAAGTTAAAATCATATATTGATAATTGAACTATAAAATCATTTAGTGGTGGCTTATTCGGTCAAGGCATGTTTATATTCATTCAAGAGAGTGGCTCAGCTGCTAATTTTCTTACATAAAAGTCTGAAGGAATTAAATACCGCTAGTCATTATATTCATTCGGTCTAGTGGATTTACATGCAATTATTCCCTCTCGTAATTTACATATGAATATATATTCCTTCGCCTAGTGCTTCTAGTCCTTGTACTTCCTTTTAAGTCCCTTTGGTTGGAACTCTGATATTTCTTTCTTCTGTTAAGTTGACCCACTAATCAATAATGTTGTTTGGTTTGATGCAATATATTGCATTTGAAGCAAATTGCATATTCATCAACAAATCTTAGTTTGTAGGGCTTGATTAGGTGAGACAAGACTCCCCAATTATCCTAAAAAATTAAAATACATGAACAAGATTATCCAACAGGAGTTTGTAGCTTCAGTTGTCCCTTAGAAATGCATGATGCAAGTTGGGTACTGGAAGAGACTTGTTAGTGAAGTAAAAATAATGCCACATGACTCATTTTGTCTAAAACTTGTATCACAAACATGTTTAGTCCATAGAAATTATCACCTAATGCTGGACCCTTTTCCAAGCAAAATCAATTCCCATCTCATCTTTCTTTCATATATTCATTTTCACTTTTACGTGGCCATGGTTCGCATGCTAATTGCTTTAATAAAAAAAAAAAACTTCATATTTGTGGTTTTCAGCTTTTATTTCCTCTAAATATTGTTTTCCAAGCTCTAGTAATTTATTCCTTTCTTTTTTCCTAATGGAATGTTAAATAGATCATTAAAAAAGTGATCCATGCTTACTACTTGTAAAAAATGATTTTTACTTCCAAAATAATTATTTTAAGTAAACTTATATTAAATTTTTATCCTACATTAAACTTTAATAAACTTTAAAATTGTTATTTTTATAAATATTTTTTCAAAACTTGATTGTTTATTTAATTTGTTCACAAACTACAACATTTTCATAGACGACTCTAAATAAATAGAATTGGAGTTAAATAATTAATTAGTTTTAACCTGATTTATTATCTTATGATACATTAAACCCAGTAAATTTGTAATTGTACCAATAGATAATACTCCCTCCATCTCTTTTTAATTGTCATTTTAGAGGTTGACACACAAATTAAGAATGTAATTTAAAATTTTATAATTTCCTAAAATACCTTTATTTATCTTAATCAAATTTTTCTTCAAGGATTAAATATGTTAATACCAATGCCAAATTTATTTAAAAAAAATTTAAATGAGAATAAAAAAATATTTAAAATCTTGGAAATTGCATTGATAATTAATGATGAATTAAAATCAATAAAGGGTAAAATTGGAAGTTACTTTTAAAAATTACATAGAATTGTTGAAATGACAAATATTATGAGATAAATATTTTTTTGTAGAATCACAATTAAAAAGATAAGGAGGGAATATAAATTTGTAATTGTACCAATAGATAATATAGATCAGTTAATATAGAGATCGTAAGCATAATGAAACACTCTGCATGTCTAACTTATCGAATTTCGCCGCCAACCTTCTAGCTTATTTCTTGTACCGATTTAAATATAATTTATTAAATTATATTATCTTAAGTTATATCATGTTGAAATTTAAATTGTTAAATTCTTTTTAAAAATTATACTTTTTTAATTATATCAAAAATTAATTATATTTTACATATTATATAAGTTATTCTATGTTAAAAATATTAAGTTGCATATTAATTATATTAAATTATTAAAATTAAATTTTCATTTTTAAATCAGTATTAAATATATTATATTTTAAGGAGAAAATCTGAATATACCGAGCTAAGTACAGTACCTTGCTTCTGACAGAATTAGGAGCATTTCTTATTTATGTGGCATATTATAGAAAATGCATGATTTTAACTTTTATTTTTTAGTAGTTCTTTATATTCTTATTTTGATTTTTCATTAATATATTTTCTATAAACCTTTTATGTTCTTTAATGAATATTATCAATTAATTTTTTTTATTGAATTATGACATTTGATATTCCTCTAATGTTTCTTTACATCCCTATTTTGATTTATCATTAATTTATTTTCTATAAACTTTTCATATTTTTAATAAATATTGTCAATTAATTTCTTATTAAATTATGAACTTTGATATTCCTTTAATGTTTATGTTTCATTCATCCTTTATATCTTATCATATATACGCTAGAATTATATTTTATACCCTTTTATATTCATTTTTTCCATTTAATGATGGCTTTTCATCTTCTACAATTAATATATTTAAATACTTAAATATTAAATAGTAACCTTTCATGTTCTTCGTATGTTTATATTATATATATATATATAAGAGCATAATGAAAATTATTTATTTCTTTTTCATTACATTTTAATTCATTAAAAATTTACTCAATACATGTAGCATATTCTTTACTTTAGATCTCAATACAAAAAACAATGGTAAATTGATTAGTTTAAAGCTAATATGTATTGATGAGAATGTAATGTGTAGATAATTTTGATATAACTATTTTCATTCTATGATTTTTTTAAACTTAATAATATTTTATTGATATTATATAGGAAAATATAATACATACTACTATTTACAAGACTCATGTGACAAAGTACAAGTCAATGTTAATTGAAGATTATTTGTTTGCTATAAAAATGTCAAGGTTATGCAAAGTTTGAGGTATTATCAACCATTGTCAAGTGAAATAAAAATAATATTCATATCTTTTATCATTTTACAAAAATTTAAATGAGGATTGAAAATTGTAAGAAACATATTTGAATTTACTATCAATGATTTGGTATAGACTCACATAAATGATATTCGAGTTTTATCAGGTACATGTATTGTTTCATTTAAAATTATCTCAATTTTAAACATTTATATATATATTTTGGTCTACTTTTATAGTTTATTTCTAAAATATTATAATTTTTATTATTTTAATGTTTTTGGTTGTAGATGTTATTAGATGCATTTCAAAAATGGAATATTTAAAAATTATTGGAATGAGAAGAAAAAGAAAGATATTGAAATATTGACCTCTTAGTAAGTATTTATGTAGCATGTTTTAAAAGCATTTGTTGCTTATGTGACACATTGTAGAAATTGCATAATTTTGGCTTTTAGTTTTACGTTTTAGTGCATTAATCTTCTACATCTCACTTTTGATTTTTTTCAGCCATTTATTTTCTATAAACCTTTCA
Source organism: Dalechampia spathulata (assembly GCA_948192965.1). Taxonomy (NCBI): domain Eukaryota; kingdom Viridiplantae; phylum Streptophyta; class Magnoliopsida; order Malpighiales; family Euphorbiaceae; genus Dalechampia; species Dalechampia spathulata. The sequence goes on from CANYBF010501203.1 coordinate 12,167, forward strand.
TGTTCTTTAATGTTCCTCTAATGTTTGTGTTTCATTCCTCCTTTATATCATATCCTATCCTACATAAAATAGAATTGTATTTTAAGCCCTTTTATATTCCCTTTTTCCATTTAGTGAAGACCTATAATCTTCTATAATTAATATCTTTAAATACTTGAATATTAAATTATGACCTTTAATGTTCCTCTTATGTTAATGTTTGTCACATAAGCATAATAAAAAATATTTATTCCTTTTTCATTACATTTTAACCCATTAAAGATTTAGCCAATACATATGTTATATTTTTTACTTTCAGAATTTAATATCAATAAAGATGATTAGAGTATTAGGATGCAACTACGTAAAATATGGGAAGCTCCTAATACAAAAAATAATTATGAACTAATTAGTTTGGAGTTTATCCTTATTGATGAAAACGTAATATGTAAAATTTTTTTGATATAACTATTTTCATTCCATGATTATTTTAAAATTAATAGTATTTTATTGATGTTATATAGGAAAATCTGATGTATGCTACTATTCACAAGACTCATGTGATAAAGTATGAGCTAATATTAATTAAAGGTTGTTTATTTGGCATAAAAAATATTAAGATTATGTAAAGTTTAAGGTACTCTCAACTATTTTCAGTTGAATTAAAAATAATTTTTATATCTTCTACCCAGTTTATGAAAACTTAAAAGAGTATTGAAAATTATAAGAAATAGATGTGCAAAGTTTAAGGTACTCTTAACTATTGTCAGTTGAATTAAAAATAATATTTATATCTTCTACCCTGTTCATGAAAACTTAAAGGAGTATTGAAAATTATAAGAAATAGATTTGAATTCATTACCCTTAGTTTGGTGTAAAATTACATCAATGATAATTGAGTTTTATCAGGTGAATGCATTATTTAATTTTAAATTATCTTAATTTTAAGCATTTATGTATTCCTTTTGATATACTTTTATAGTTTATTTTTTAAATATTCTAATTTTTAGTATTTTAGTTTTTTTTGGATGTAGATGTTATTGGATGAATTTCAAAAATTGGATATTTAGAAATTGTTGGAATGGAAAAAAAAAAGATATTGAAATAATGACCTCTTAATAAGTATTTAGATATCTCTAATTTAATATTTTATAAATCTTAATAATGTTTGCATCACTTTTAAATTTATATTAGAGTTGATTATCTTTAATAAATTTATAGTAGGATTTCTTCAAAAATCACGCTTTAAGGTGATGTTGGAGAGACATATGATATACATTTATTGAAAAGTAATGATGGTTCTTTTATTATCATAGTCATTTTTACAACAATCAAAAATTTCAAAGATTTTTTCAGTTTATTTAATTTATAAAAAAATATATGAAAAAATATATTCAACATAAATTATTAGTCTAATTTAATTTAAATGTATTATATGAGATGTGACGTTTTTCACAAATAATGCTAGGAAGATATATTTAAACCTTGAAAATAAAGATGTAGTCAAATTGTGTGAAAGGTATTTTTGGTCTTTTTGCTATCTCATAAAAGGTAGAAGTAAATAAGTAAGTAATTAACATATAAAATTTCAATACTAATTAAATTCTATAATTTTATAAAGTATAATTATTATTTAATAGATTATATTAGATAAAACTAAATATAAGAAAATGAAGAGTTCAAATGTGTATTATGTTTTAATGAATATATAAGATGAAGAGTTACACTAAATATTTTTAAATATATCATATTAAATATAGATAAATAATATAATAATTATTAAACTCTAACCAATAATAGACTTTTATTAAGAGAATGAATATATAAAATAAAGAGTTTCTTTAAATGTTTTTAAATATGTCATATTAAATATAAGTAATTTGAGCGAAATGAAGGATTTTGATAATTATAATTAACATATAAATTAATAATAAAACTACTAAATTTCTTAACATATTATTTAATTTTTAATAAAATATCTCCAAAATAATAAGAATAAATACAAATGAGAAGTATTCATAAATAATGTCATTGGTACATTCTTATAAAACAAGTAAACAAAACAGATGTGAAAAGATATATGACATGTAAGATAATTAAAATATAAAAAAATTATTTAATGAATGTATTAATAAAATTCTAATTGTTATATAATATGTTATATTAATTTAACTAAAAATAACCAAATATATTTAGTTATAAGAACAAAAAAAAAATATTTATTATCAATAAATAAAATAATTCTTCCATATCTTCGCGTAGCGCATTACATTCACTAGTATATATATAAGCTTGGATGTTGGATGATTACATGACATATTTTAGAAGCATTTCTTGTTTATGTGGCATATTATAGAAAATACATGATTTTGACTTTTAGTTTTGGGTAGTCCTCTACATTCCTATTTTGATTTTTCATTAATTAATTTTTTATAAACTTTCATGTTTTTTAATAAATATTATCAATTAATTTCTTATTGAATTATGACCTATGATATTCCTCAATATTTCTTTACATCCCTATTTTGATTTATCATTAATTTATTTTCTACAAACTTTCCATGTTCTTTAATAAATATTATCAATTAACCTTTAATATTCCTTTAATGTTTATATTTTATTCATTCTCTATATCTTATCATATATATGCTAGAATTGTAGTTTATACCCTTTTGTATTCCATTTTTTTACTTAATGATGACTTTTCATCTTTTATAATTATTATCTTTAAATACTTATATATTAAATAATGACCTTTCATATGCCTCTTATATTATATTGTCACGCCCAGCCCATACCTGGAGTAACATGCTCCCGTAGCATACACAACGACCTCCCGTACGGAAAATCGCTGTACACACTACAAGGGATACCTGTACAAGTATAAAAAGATGTCATATGGGGATAATATACAGTATGGTGGTGCAATCGTACAATAAACTAAAAACAACCCTGGATATCATCATACATTCAATTGAATGAATAGATCACTGAAATAAAGTATATTCATTAATATACAAAGGTTTGAGTTACATAATCCATACAAGTCGCCACCAAAATACATAAATACTACTGCCTCTACGTTATATATACAAGCTACAATAGACGGGCTAACAAAAAGAAATGTGCTCGGCTGTCCCAGACCATCTCGAGATTAGGATTGATGCAGAATCCGCCTCTCTGCTGACACGATGATCACTGCTCTGGGCCCTCTACTGTAGGCTCGGAACCTACGTCCATCAATTGATAAACGCTGAGTTGAAGACTCAGTGGTGCTAGCTAACATACACACATACACACTTATGTATAGGGATAAGTAATGTCAACAACAAGCAATACAATGCAATGCTATGCTTGCCCCCTTTCCTCTCTTTTTGTTCTATTCTCTTGTTCCCTTTATCTTTTCCATGTATTATGCACAATATACCCCCATGCTGGATCCCTATGTACCGGTACTCAACTCCCGAAGGAGGGCAACTGTAATCCTGGCCCTTAGGCCCCTTTTTCAACTATGTCTTGAGACTCAACTCCCGTAGGAGGCAATATAATATACGATTCCATTATGGAATCCTGTAATATATGATCCAGCATGCCTTTTTCCTCATTTTCTCTCACTCTGTTTAAGTATTCATAATCCCATATGTCATGCATATGCCAGAATACAAGGAAACCATATCAAATCTTAATCAATAATCACTTTACTCGATAAATAAAGAGCTCACATCTTAAAGTAATAGACAAACACAGGAATTCAATCCCCAAACATCATTTCCGAAGCTTTACTTGGCTTAAAACGATAAAAGAAGCAAAGAACAAACCCGTACAAAATAATACTGACAAGCACTAACCTGTTAGAAGTAAAGCTTCTAGTGGCTAATCACTCCTCTAAGCTTCTAGCCTTGCAAAATCAACTCCGATATGCTTAATAACCTGAAGGAAGACGACCTCTAGGGGTTTAGGGATGCTTAGGAAGGGTTTAAGGAGAAGAAAAGGAAAGAAAGTCAAAGAAAAGTCTAAGTTTATCCTCTTAAAAATGGTGTTTTAAGTCGCGTACGGCCGTACCATCACTCCGTACGCCCGTACCAAATCAAAACTCCTGATGCCCTGATTTTCCTGCGAGTTACTGTACGCCCGTACCAGATTTGGTACGCTCGTACGACCCTAAAGTTCCTAACAAACCTATTTTCCCGTGAGCAACGGTACAGCCAGACCACCCTTTTGGTACACCCGTACGGCTGCCAGCAAGCTAACATTGCCCCTTTCCCTTGCTCGGTAGCCCGTACGGGTATCCCGTACGCCCGTACCACACCTTAAAAATCAGGACATGCACCATTAGAACCCCTAACTCTCCCAGAACCTACTAAAAACACTCCAAACCAAGCCTAAACTTAGTAAACTAGCTGTCCCTCATCCAACCGAGAAGTCATGCTTCCCAATAAGGCGACAACACCACTATCACAATCAAAACCAATACATCCACATCTACGAGCATACATACATACACATCATAGTATAACAAAACACATACGCATACAGATCTCTATCCGTATACTATCGTACAAACTACTAGGGCCTCAAATACAGGTGTAACACATATATAAGAGCATAATAGAAATTGTCTATTCCTTTTTCATTGCATTTTAATCCATTGAATATTTACTCAATACATATGACATATTCTTTACTTTCAGATCTTAATATTAATAAAGATTATTAGAGTATTATAGTGTAAGTATGTAGAATATGAGAAGCTCTTAACACAAAGAACAATAATGAATTGATTAGTTTGGAGTTGATCCTTATTGATAAGAAGGTAATGTGTAAAGAATTTTTTATATAACTATTTTCATCCATGATTTTTTTAAAATAATAGTATTTTATTGATATTATATAGAAAAATTTGATGCATGCTACTAGTCGTAAGATATATATGATAAAATATAAGTCAATGTTAACTGAAGGTTGTTTATTTGTTATAAAAAATATCAAGGTTGTGTAAAGTTTGGGGTATTATCAATCATTGTCAAGTGAAATAAAAATAATATTTTTATCCTCTACTGTTTTACAAAAACTTGAAGAATGAGTATTAAAAATTGCAAGAAACAGATTTGAATTCATTACCCCTGATTTGGTGTAGGCTCATATCAATAATAATCGAGTTTTATCAGATACATATATTATTTAATTTAAAATTATCTCAATTTTTTACATTTATATATTTATCTTGGTCTACTTCTATAGTTTTAGGTTTTAGTGTATTAATCCTCCACATCTCTCTTTTAATTTTTTCATCCATTTATTTTCTATAAACTTTTTCATGTTATTTAATAAGTGTTGTCAATTAATTGCTTATTAAATTATGACCATTGATGTTCCTCTAATGTTATGTTTCATTCCTCCCTTTATATCATATCATATATATGATATAATTGTATTTTATACCCTTTTATATTCCCTTTTTTCATTTAGTGAAGACCTTTAATCTTTTATAATTAATATCTTTAAATACTTGGATATTAAATTATGACCTTTTATGTTCCTTTTATGTTTATATTTATCATATATATATAAATACATAATGAAAATTATTTATTCCTTTTTCATTATATTTCAATCCATTAAAGATTTAGTCAATATATATGACATATTGTTCACTTTCAGATCTTAATATCAATCAAGATGATTGAAGTATTAGTGTGAGAGTTTGTAGAATGTGGGAAGCTCTTAATACAAAAACTAATTATGAACTAATTAGTTTGGAGTTGATCCTTATTAATAAGAAGGTAATGTATAAAGCATTTTTGATATAACTATTTTCATTCCATGATTATTTTAAAATTAATAGTATTTTATTGATGTTGTATAGGAAAATTATTAGTATATGCTCTAGAGGATCATGTAAATTATATAATGTTTATTTATTTTTAATAAAAGGCATTATTCATTATTTAGTATTACATTTTATTATATATGTATTGCTTGGAGCATTAAACTAAATAATGAATTCCATGATATTCGAACAGCGTAAAAGGGATTAATAAAGTATGTTTATGAAATGAGATTCTTTTATATGCAAATGTTTAATATCTAAATTATCCCTGATCATAGTATTAATAAGAATGGATATTATTAATGCGGATAGATTAGTACATGTTATACTTCATTTACATGAGATGTCTAAAGTTAACATGTAGATGAATTATATAGTACTAATTCATTAGATATGATCTTGCTAGTGAGATTTCATATTGATAATAATGTATGTCAATGAAGATATATATCACTTATATCAGTAATGCAAATATCCTTAGACTTGAAATATCAAAGTTATCTTAGCTATAAAATATTATATTTTGACTCCTTATCATAATACCTCTTTTAGGGGGTGTTTGTAACCTGGAGGTTGGATATAGTATGAAGATAGTTGTATATTGATAAAGGATTCACCACCCAGATTTCAAATGAGGGTTACATCTCATAATCCATGTAATAATCTTAGATTCAAGAATCTCTGGCTAGAGTAAAAATATCAATTTATGAAGAAGATTCATAAGGGGTATTTTGGGAATAAAGATTATGGTACATGGAGATTCAAGTTTAGGACATGATCTAATATTACTTGATCATGTATGGAGTTGACTTTAATCCATACTCAAACCTAAATGAGATAATGAAAGGTGAAAGGAGTTTATTGTAATGGTATCTAATATGGAAGGGTTGTAGTCAAACTACTAATTTCTTAATACTTGGATAGTTATGATACATGACTAGACACCACTCTTAACTTACATATAATAATATCATGTAACATCCTCATTTATACTACCCTAATAAATGAAATTATATTTTATGTCTACTTGATCATGCTCAATTGATTAGTGCATGGAATGCATGAATGAGATGTAATGTATGGATGATTTGACATAAGATATGGGAATGAATTGTATTATGGATAAAGGAATGTCATGTAGAATAAAACTGATTGAGAAAGCAGTGAAAATAAAGAAAAGAAATGAGTAAAGAAGCAAATATGCATTAAAGGTGCAAATCGATTATAATTTTGTTGAATGTTATTAATGAAGAGTGATATTACTATATGATAAATTATAGTTGAAGATGGGTAATTAAAGTGAGAAATAAGGGTAGGTTAAATGGTAGGCTAGAATATAAAAGGGATTACATGAATAATTAAGGTTATAATTGGAAGTTAAAAATTATGTAAGACTTATGTTCATGTTAGCTTAAATGAGTGTAAGTGGAATATTATGTAAGAATTATGTGTAATATAATGTAAGAATGATGTTATAATTGATAAGGAGGAGAGGAAATAAGATTATGTAAGGAAGTAATATGAAATTGCCATATGTCCATATGTTATTGGACCCTTCCTAGCTTAAGTCATAATAATAATAATTGTAATAATAATAAAAAGGATGGGACTTATCTTATTAAAGAGCAAGGAAGCTAGGTTTTATCCCTTCCTCCCAAACCATATGGATTCTTCTTCTTCTTCCTCTCTTTCTCTTCTAACTTCAAAGAAACAATCATCCAAGGTAAGATCATAAGTAGGTTTTAACTTCTATACTTCTTTTAGATGATATAAGTTTTATGTATGTCTTCTTCTTCTTCATGTCTTCTTATATGCTTCTTAAAGATGTGAATTTTTGTAAGGTTTGTGGTGATTATGTATAGATGAAGGAATTGGATCAAAATTCTTAAGTGTTGAATTTGATGTTATGTATCATCAAATGAATTTCTGTTGATGTATGAAGATTATGTTAAACCCTAGCTTACATCACTTGTATGAGTTATGTGAGTTGATGATTGAGGTTGATAAATGATATTTAAGGGTGTTTAAATGGTTTGTCATACTTGATGAAGTAAAATCTATGATGAGTTGTAATGGATGGATGATTGAACTTTAAATTGTGTTAGATTGATGTTTTGAGTAAGTTTTAGAAGTGATATGATGATGTTTTTGGTATGGTAATGGATTAGGATGATTGGGGAATCATTTGGAGGTGTTTTGGAATAAGTTTATGTTATATTACCTATGAAACTCTCGATCATGATTGTGACATTGAAGTCACGATCGTGACAGAAGGTTTTGCAAGATTTCTACTTAAAGTCACGATTGTCACATTGAAAATCACGATCGTGATAGCAACTAGTTTCAGCTTCAATATGCAATCTTGTAAATGACATTTAGAGGCCTTATTGGATGAGTTTTAGGACGTGTAATATATTTTTGAAAGATCTTTGAGTCTAGTTTCCAATGGTTTAAGAATTATTGAATTTAGAGGTCATTTACTTAGGCAAAGGTCTTGCATAATGAGCAAAGGTTATATAAAGCAGAATATGTTTTAACTAATATGTATACCAACTTAAATCCTTAAGTGATCAATCATACAAACTTGCTTAAAATTCTTAAATACATGATTTTATACACTTATTAAGAGACACTAAAAAGGTACATACCATAATGTATTAATAACAATAGTCATTTACCATATGCACAGTACCAATTGACCATATGAATAGTACCTATGGTTAAATGATGTGATCATTCTAGATAATGAACATTGAGGCGTATGAACTTAATACAATGGTACTTAAATATGATAACTCAATGTTATACATAAGATTCAACCAAATGACATACTAAATATATTGTTATTGTATGGTCATTGATTTATGTATGTAATTATGCCTTGAATGTAAGATGAGATTCGTGATAGATGATAATTGAATGATGTTATATATGCATGCTTTACATGTTATGACTAATATGGGTACTCAAATGTGAATGTATGAGTGAGTTAAGACATGTATAAGATTAAAAAAAAGTAAGTGAAATATAGAATACCATGAGATGAATTCATGTTTCCATGTTCAAAATGTATTAAAGTGAAACTATGGATATATCTTACAAATAGATGTGAAGGCTTAAAGGTATTAAGCTACATGGATAATGTGAATGATTTGTGGATCACTTGTTAAAGTTTAGAGATTGAATGTTATATTGAACATGCTAGATGATATATAAAAATATGGAAAGAGTATAAATGACTTTAGTTGACCTATATGAGCATAACATGGAATGAAATGCATAAATATCCACAAGACTTCCACATTTTACATGATTCATTCTTTGAAATAAAAGTATAATATATTAATATCGCTAAATGCTTTAATAGTGTTATAGATTTTATTCTTAAATGGTTGAATGATAATATTGCCACAGGCATCACTAAAGGGATAAGGTAGCTTTATTTCATTATGGATACCATGGACTCGTGAAAACAAGTTTGTGATATTTATTAGTTGATTCCTTATTAGTGGATTGATCGATAAGTTATCAACTTGCTTTGATTGTAACATGTAGTACCGGGTTATATATGATATTTTTACTACACTATGAACATAAATGATCAATGTTAAATTAAAGTGATTGCTAGAGTTACATTATATGATATCATGACCTATTTAATAAGGTCGATAGTTAAAGTATCATGATTATAGAGAATTTATATGATGATAATCTTCTTCATTTATGATATTATTATATTACAATGATGAATGATGGTTGATATATTGGAATCACTATGAAAGGATGCTAATGATATATTATGATATCATAGTCAATCATATAAGGCTAACTTATATAGAGTTATGAATACAATGATATGGTGAATTTTGATAAAAGAAATGATTATCATTATATTAAATGATATTGATTGTATAACATAGTTTATGCATGGTATTATATTTTGATGCTTGTATAATTTCAACATGACATTAAAGTATATTAATTTCATATCATGTAATGAATTATACAAGTAGGCAGACATAATTATATGATAACATAAGAAGTTTTAAAATAGGAAAGGAAAGGAATGATATATGGATATAAGACGTACAATTTATGGGTTTGTGTATCACTAAGGTATCAGAGATTGATATATAGTTATAAGATAGTAATGTATGAGTTAATATATTTATAGTTATAATTTATTAAATGAGGTATTTTATCTATGATGTATCATGATTGGTAATGATAGTTAATTATGATTGATGGTTGATGGATTTTAATATTACGGCATACTAATTAAGGTCAATGAGCAATATTTTAATGTGCTTGCTTTATGAAGTGATCTTCATTATATCAATGTTATTGAATGTATGAAATGGATGATGTATGAAATGGATGATATATGATACTTCATCATGATGCTTACATAATTTCAATATAGCATCATGATATAATGCATACATATCATGCTATAGACATATTCATATTCATGGCATGACATGAAGAAATAAGGAAGGAGAAAAATAAGTGAATGTAATGCAATGATCATTAAAAAGCATATTGGGTCATAAAGATAATGGATTCCTTAAATGGAATCATATAGTTACAATGGCTATCCTAAGGGAGATGAGGTTCACAGAACCCTACAGTTATAATTATATTTGGCCTCCTACGGGAGTTAAGTACCAATACCTAGAGGGACCCAGTATGAAAAGGAATTGTGCACAATCATACAGAAATGAAATGAAATATTACAGGAAAATCAGAGGGAGAATGCAAAGCATGAATGCATTCTCATTATATTATCATTCATACATCATGAACGTACAGTGGATGGGATGATGAACGCACTATAAGTGCACATATATAAATGTTACTGAAACATGATGATTTTTTTATAGTATTTTATTCAGAGATAGAATGCAGAACATGGTCGCATTCTCATAAATATGATAACATGAAATGATAAAGGAAACAGAGGAAAGTACATAGCAAAATGACATTCATAATGCATACAATATTGCATTACTACATAATGATTCATATACAATGATTGGAGCTTATGCTCAAGAGTAATAATGATGAATGCACTACAATCATGCTTATATAAAGATGTATATTGAGTAATGAAGTACAATACTATATATTGTATAATAATACAGATATAGTGATAAACAGATGTTTACAGTGCTGATGCATAGGGCACAATTATGCTATAAAGGAAATGATACACATTTATTTGAGCTTATGCTTATAGATAGCAATGTATGTTGGGAGTATGATGTTATTCATTGTTGGTATTTATATGATGATTGTTTATAGAGATATACAATAGAGATAATGATTTTGTTGCTTAATATACTCTAAATTGATAATGATAAGAATATATAATAGAGTTTAAAGTATAGCATTTTAAAGTACCTACATGATTTAATTATATAATGAAAACAATGTCAATGAAAGATATTGGCCTATGTTAACATAATATAGTATTCATATTATGAAACTTGTATTTTTCATAGGTACACATGAAAGGTTATAGTTTCAATGGATACAGGTGATGTTGTATCATGATAAATGAGCTATTATAGAATTACAACAAATGATCTATAATGTTATGGATCAACTGTGTTTACGAAGGATAATTATGCATATGATTTTCTTGATAATACTATTCTTGATTAGTTATATTATGATGTAACTATGTTTATAATTAAGAACAACTTATACTATAATTAAATAATGTCATGAAAGCTATTATGAAAAACATGATTGGAATATATTTACCATGCTTCATGATTATAGCACCACTGAGTTTTATACTTAGCATTTGTCACTTGATGGATGTAGGTTTAGCAGAGGATTGGATATACACGAATCCTATGGCACCAACTCAACAGTACTCCTTTAATGGCAATGACTTAGATTAGTATAATATTCATTTGTATATTATATTATGTAATTATAGTAATGTAAGAAGGTAGTAAATACGTGTATGTATAAGTCTGCATTTATATGACTTCAGTAATAAATGTTATGTCATAAAAAAAATTTACATCCCTTATAGGATAATCAATGATTTCTATTTGTTTAGTGACTGTTCATTATTCTACGGGAGCATGTTACACTGTGAAAGGGGTGTGACATATCATTTGATTAGATTTAATGATATTTATAGTATGTTGCCAATTTGTTAAAAAACCCAAGAGGTCACATACAAACAAGGAAGGATTTGGATTGAAAATTAAAAGATGATATTATGAAATATTATTAAATAATATTTGATATTATTTATATTGTTAAATTTTATTTTTGATTATTAGATATACCATAAATAAAATATGTTTTGGGTTGAATTTGTTTTTAAAGTGGATTAATATAGATGAGCTTGTAAGATCCATGGGTTAGACTCATTAACTTAAGTAGGCACATGTCATACACATGCTTAACTTAAGTCATCTTACACCTCCCTAACCCTAATGTGCTCATATATATATATGTAATATTATGGTATTAGGGTTATGATTAGCCATTATACATCATTTTATCTTTAGGAAAAATGTGACAATCATTATCCTAAGAAGAAAACCACTTAAAAAGAACTGGTTTGAAGATTGAAAAGAGTTTGCTACAACTCTTTTGTAGAACAAGAAAAAGGGAGAACCAAATCAAAGTAAGTGTTACTCCTATTCTTTATGTCATGATCTTTTAATTGAAATCAAGATCTTGAATGATTGTGTAGATTTGATTTCCACATATTTTAAATAAAATTTTATTTATTTCATTACCATATAACTTTATTAAATCCAACATGGTATTAGAACAAGAGTTGTTATGCAATCATTCATGAAAAATATTTGAAAATACTACTAAATTTCTGTATATGTTGGGCGTGCATTTTTTAATGTTTTAGAGGCTTTATTGTGTGAGTTTTTTCATGAAATTTTAACCATTTATCCTTGAGTTTGTTGGATTGATTTTTGTTAAAAAATATTGTATGGTTTTGTAGAAAATTGTTGAGTAAAAATTGTTGTTTCACATGAATGTCACTATTTGAGTTCAAAATTGTTCATTTGTATTATTCTTGCTAAATCTATATGTTTTAGATATGTTTAATTGTTATACATCACATAGATCATATTTTTAATGTGTTAACATGAATCTAGAATAATAAAATTGAATTTTTATTTGAATTAAATTAGATCTAACTAGAATTTTAATTCATATGCACATGAGATGTTTTCCTGGAAGTTCAATTCAGAATTTTTTGTTTTCAAAGATTTATATTTGTAAATTTGATTGATAAATCTGATTTTTATGAATTATATTCATTGAAGTTATGATCTAGAAAATTTTATAATTTTTTAAGATCATTTGATATTTTATTTTAAATTATATTTTGATATTGTTTACATGCGCATGAAAATTGTTTTTATGTTTATTTGCATAATTGATAATAAATTTGATTTATTGTCATGTCTTTCAACTGCGTAACATGCTCCCGTAGAATGACTATTAACTTCCTAACCGAGGAAGTCAATAGTTATCCTACAAAGGATTCCATATATTCCGTAAAATTGTTTTTTTAATATATATATAACTTGCATGCAAACTCATATTAATCCAAAACATTTATTATCTCAGGTTATAAAATAACATCATAATTATGTCATCAAAGTTATAATATACATACATTAATATTTTACACATCTTTAGTTTTGCCAAACTTACTTTATTTACTGCTAGAGTACTTTATTAAAGTAGTTGCACGATAATTTAAAAAGGTAGAAGTCTGAAGGAATACTTAAACCATTTACCAACAAACTGTTGATACGTCTAGCTGCTGCTTCTAATGTTTCGGTTCAGCGACTTTTCTTGGTCCTGCGTTTATCAATTGACAAACGCTGAGTATAAACTCAGTGGTGCTAGTTATATTATGTAATACAAGTAATCATATAATCCATTAGTTCTAAAATTTAAAAACTTTAAGCATTTATATTCCATGACGTGTTGATGCCAAGTAAACATTATGTCATATACTTCAAAACATCATGTCTATTTCATTTGTATTTCATGTCATATATGTATGAATCATTTGGCATGACTATCTTAAAATATGATAAAATTCCAACCATAATAAATATTCAAGTGAAGTTGATTTATCATTTAATCATATCATGAATTCACATCATATTATGTCGTGTCATGAATTATGAATAGTGCATATTTATGAGAATGCATTTATGCTATGCATTCTCCCTCTTATTCCTTATTCCATCATACCATTTAAATGTGCATTTACTAGGTCTTTCATTATAACATAACTTTGATTCTTTACATATGAACTCATTTAACATCTTGCTTTTCAATTTTGATTCTTTCATATCATGATAACATATTATTTTATTCCTATAGAAATTTATATCTTTATGCCCAGTATAATCATTTAGCCTTTTTCTCATGTCACATCATATTCTTTTTCTCCTTATTTTACCATGTCATGCTATGTCATGTTTATGTTGAATGCTTTATGTTCATGATATATATATATGATGCATAATTAAATTCAATTTGTTGTAATGCTATTGCATTACCAAACCTTTGCCTCTTTGATCATTTAATGATCAAGGACTTCAAACATTCTAGCACAAACCTGGTATGTCCTTCCCTTTGTTAATATCCTTGGATGATTCATGAATATTTTCCACTGGTTTACCTATTTCAAAATCAATATTAATCTTTTATTAGTAATTAAATTCATCCTTTAT
>CANYBF010501216.1:0-18856 GCA_948192965.1 Dalechampia spathulata
CTATCAACTTAAGGTAGTTTCCAAATCATGTAAAGTATCTATGAAAAATTAAATAAAACTAGGACAAAATGAATAGCAAAACTTCTAATATGCAAATTCCTGAATGAGATGTAAACAAGATAAATATATATGCAAAACATCATAAAATACTTCCTAAGCTTACTAGAAATGCATGAAAACATGATAAAAATGATTACTTAAGCATGAAGAAAAGCATTGATAATGCAAATTATCACTCCTTATTATGATATTCTTAAATTATTATATTATTTTACAATGTTTTGATGATATTTGTAGTAAATTATAACTAATATAATAAAAACTCATGAATGACATTTTAATTGTTAAAATACAATTGAATCATTAAATTGATAAAAAATTAAAAGTTTAGATTTTTAATTTAATAAAAATTTTGTTCAAAAGCCAGAAATTCAAGTAATTAAAGTAAATCTTCATTAATTATAAAAGATTAAACAAATATTCAGGTAAGAGAGGATTGAAATTAAAATCAATTTTTATTAATTATAAAATATTGATGATAATTATTAATTTTAATAAAAAATTATATAGATAATAAAATAATAAAATATAATGTATTAAAATTTATAGATAATAAAATTAAGTTAATGAAAAATAAGAACCATTAAAAATTTTACATGTAATTTTTAAATTTTTTTGAGGGGGTTGCCCCGGCTCAGCCATTGTATTAACGCAGGAAAACATGAAAAATATATCAATCAAAGTTTGTCATTATTTTTTTTAAATTAGTAAACTTACATTTTGGAGCAAACTGAACATCACATAATGTTTTGAGGTTCAAATTTAGGTATCCTCTTTTAAGAGCTTACTATTTTGTTTGCCAACAACTGCAATATATCGCGAAGATACAATTGACCGAATAGTCGCAGCAGCACGCATCGTACCGAAATATATCGGGACACCTTTTTTCACACACTCGCGGAAGAAAAAAAAAACACAAAGAAAGAAAAGCAAATCTGATCTCTGTCCTAAAATCTAAGCATCTAGGTTTCTAATCTCTCCGTATAACATCAGGTATTTATTTGTGTAATGATTCATTTTTCCTTTTACCGAATTTTTTTATAGTGCGATTCGTTTTTTTTAATGATATTGATTTCTTAACAGATTGGAATTGATAATCTCTAATTGCTTTAGGGATTGGAGAGATGTCGAGATTTGATGTTGGAGGGAAAGTAGTGGAGAGTGTGGATTTGTTAAGGAAGAAACATTGGACATGGCGTTTAGATATTTGGCCTTTTGCTCTTCTTTACATTGTTTGGCTCGCCACTATTGTTCCTAGCATTGATTTCTCCGATGCAACCATAGTTCTTGGTGGTCTTGTCGCTCTTCATATCTTGACCTTCCTTTTTACCGCCTGGTCTGTTGATTTTAAATGCTTTGTTCAGTATAGTAAGGTATGCCATTTTGCTGCTTTCAGGGTTTGTGCTTTGCTTTGATGCGTATGTTTAAGTGTTTGATATTGTGTTTGGTGTTGTTTGTTTGCTTTGTTTTGCAGGGTAATGATATTCATGTTGCTGATGCATGTAAAATCACTCCAGCCAAGTTTTCAGGTTCCAAAGAAGTCGTGCAGTTGCATAGACGTAAACAGGTTAGTTTTTGCTTCTATTCTTGAAATGATTTTTTTCTCTTCAAATTTTAGTTGGTCTGTTAGATATGACATCGTCTAGGTTATTTGATGGCACGGTGGAAACAATCATTTTCTGCTAGAGAAACATGTGTATATTCATTTTTCCCTTGCGTGTAAATATGTGAAATCCGTTCACAGTGCACATGCTAAGAACCTGAATGATTCTGTTATTGAATATCCATAGGGTCACCGGGATGGTTTGTTTTTATCCCCTTTGGAAATTGTTATTCTGTTATTATCCTAGCTGTTATCAGCATTGTGGTTCTGGTGCCTTGATGCTTGAATCTAAATGGCACTGAGGGTTAAGATGGATCGGAAATGACAGGACATGCAAGTATAATTGAAATGACAAAAAGTTCTTTTGGAGCTTATGATTCAGTTAGTTGTTTCCTGTAATCATCAATTATTCTTCTCAGGTTTATCAGATCCACTGAAACATCTTAATTGTCTCCTCCCGTTGGCTTGTGTGTTTGAATGCTGTTTCTTTACTTTTATACCAGTTTCCTGGTTCTGTTCGTGACATTTTCCTTACTTTCCTAGTTGGAGGGTTCTTCAAACGTAAGGGATGTAGAAGAGATTTACTTTGATTTCAGAAAGCAGCGGTTTATTTATTCAAAAGAGAAGAAAAGTTTCTGCAAGCTTCCTTACCCTACTAAGGAAACTTTTGGATACTACCTTAAATGTTCTGGTCATGGCTCTGATGCTAAAGTATCTGCTGCTACCGAAAAATGGGGACGGAATGTGTAAGCAGCTTTTATGTTTTCATTTATCTACTTTTATTTTTGTTTATATTTATGCAATTGCTTGATAATACTCGGTTCTTAGGCAAGATATCATCAACTGTTATTCAGGTGTACATTTTTCCTGGTGTTTATTTCTTATCAAGTGTTCTTTAGTTGTATTTGTTATCCTCTTGTTTTTATTGTTTTGTGCTTGAATGTGTGCTTCAATTCCGTATGTAGCACATATATTTTCTTATTCCCATATAATCTTGAACATATTGGATGTAATGGAAGTGCTTGTTAATAATGGATGAGTGATTGGTTCAAGATGATCTTATGATTCTACACATTTTTTTGGTGTAGCCCAGGATAATTAGGAATGGCGAAAGACAATCTATATAGTTAAGTCTAATTAATTAACTTGGAATTAAGGCTTAGTCCAACTGAACTGAGTATCATGGATGATGCCATTAATGTTTCTTCAGGCCCATTTATTATATCCAGGTTCCTAAAATTCAGTTAAACTATTTGATGTTAGCCTTTGGATGGATGCTTCCAACAGCTACAGTTCTTACTGTTATGTTTGTTGGAAGAAAGAAGGAAAAGTATTCTCATATGTTTGGCATATCATATGGAAAAGGATGGATATCTGAGGATAGGTTGGTGTGCCCGTTGAATTAGAGGAAGAGAAAGGCAGCTTTCATTGTCTGTTATTTGTTGTCTGCATACAAGTCATTTTCTTGGAAGTGGCTATTTCATAAAAGCAAGGAAATACAAAAGGAAATATAAGATCATGAGAATGAAGTTTATTTATTGCATCTTGCTTGAATATGGTGATGTAATAGTTGGAGCTTCACCCGGTTAATGTGGGCCCCTTGTTCTTTCCTCAATGGTGGAATTACTCTGAAGATAACCTTTTGCTATGCCTAAAATTAAAAGCTTATTCGATAAAAGAAAAAGATATGAGTTTTGTTTGCATCATTTGTCACCAATATATTGTTAAGCATTGGGTTGATAATTGAATGAATGTTTTAACCTCTTTTATTATCATGATTTGCATAATTGGGTGAAGGATAATGTACATCTTCAATTAATTTTAAGCTGCCATTAGAAATTCATGCATGGAGAGAATATTTTTGCTCTTACAGTCAAAGCACTAAATTGGCTAGAGCATCACTCTTTTGGTGATTTTCATGATTGTTATTATTAGCTTTCATTTGCTATGATTGTTATTATTAGCTTTCATTTGCTAACATGTACCATGTTACATCTGTTGGCTTTTGTCTACTGTGGTAGATCCAAGTATTAATATCTGAATTTTCATTTAAATTTTTAATATTGATGCAAATTTTGACTCATGCAAAATGCTGGAATAGAAGCATGTAGCTAATGTTGTGGTGATTTTCTACAATCTGTTAACTTATGTTGCATGTGACTATTGCCTTTGATGCAATTGTTGGTTGTCTTCTGCTTCTTATGTGATCACCAATCTGGCTTTATGCTTTCTCAAATTGTGACATCGTGAGGTTTAAATGCATGTAAATTATAACTATGTATTTTATATACATCAATATCAAATATTTTTGTACTCCTTTCAGCTAGTTGTTTTCATTTTCATGTAGATTTGATTATCCACAACCTACATTCCAGAAATTAATGAAAGAGCATTGCATGGAGCCCTTTTTTGTGTTCCAGGTTATATCTTTAAACTCACTTACTCTTTCTTCTTATCCATGAAATTTACATCTAAATGCAAATCTTTAGAATATCTATGTTTTGCAATTGTTTAATTTTTTTCCTCAGAGAATGATTAAGTTGCGACATTTTTTATCTTTTGTTGTTGACTATAGGTCTTCTGTGTGGGGCTTTGGTGCTTGGATGAGTATTGGTATTATAGCTTGTTTACTCTATTCATGTTGTTTATGTTTGAGTCTACAATGGCAAAAAGTAGGTTGAAGACTCTAAGTGAGCTGAGACGTGTTAGAGTCGATGGTCAAACCCTGATGGTTCATCGTTGTGGGAAGTATGTATTTTCAATGTCATTCAGTTATCCTCTGTAATTACTTGTAAATATGTAGAATTATGCAGCGTATTGAAATGTTAGGTGGGTGAAATTCTCTGGGACTGATCTTTTACCTGGCGATGTTGTCTCCATTGGTCGTTCCTCTGGTCAGAATGGAGAAGATAAGTCAGTGCCAGCAGATATGTTATTAATAGCTGGAAATGCCATTGTAAATGAAGCTATTCTCACCGGCGAGTCTACGCCTCAATGGAAGGTTGTTATTTGCATTTTCCTCTTTTCTCATGCTATAGGTCTTAAAGGCTTTTAGAGTTATTTTTGTGGCAGTTGCAATTGGAATGTGGGTCAAAATGCTTTTTAGCTTCAAAAAATTTCCTAGATATGTGGTGTCAAATGGTGCAAAGTGCACCAAATCCTTTTAAAACATTTAAATTGGTATTAAATATAAATTATTCTAATATCATGCTTTTGGCAAGATTCTACATCACATAAAATAGAAAGGTAATTCTAAATAAGAGCTAAACAAGATTTTTTCTTCAAGTTCCATGGGTCATAAGTTATGAAGTAGAATTGCTTTGTAGTTGCAATCAAATGTCCCAAAAATATTCAAGAAAAAAAGGGAAAAAGAACCTTAGCATAGGCTGGAAGTTTGGGGAAAAAGGATTAGAGTGGCAAAAATGAAAGAAGTTTTAGGGGAAAAAAGAAAGAAGAGTAAAGAAGAAAAAATGGTGGAAGTGTCAATTGGAGTAACTAAATGCCCTTGATATGTTATTTGTGTGTTCTTTAGTTATTGAGGTGGTTGGATTGCATCCGTCATTGTATTTGATGATTTTTTTGTTTTTCCTTTGGATAAGGGATCGTTAGAAAATACTAACGCTGGCACAAAAAATGGAAAAGAATGTCTGTGAGGCACAAAAACCACGCACCTTCTGCCTCTGTTGAGGATGCTTTTCAGTGTTGGAGGCGAGCGCTTAGGGAAAGTGCTTGCTTTTGAGTTGCAAAGGTGCAATGCCTGTGATCTCTAATAATAGGTATCAAAGATCTAGGATTTGAAAATTGAAAGTCTTATAAGTAATTTATCCTAATTTGGTTATATTCAGATTGTCATATTTTTAGATCAAGTTATCTTTAATCAGTAGTCATTTATTAGTATTGAATAATTTAGTGCTATTATAGCATTGTGAGTGGCATTTTTGTCCGACAATAAATGTGCCTCACAAGTCCACTTTTTATATATTAAGGCTCTAGTATTTAACATGTTAAAATTTTGTTAAAAAAGAAAGTGGGTTAATTTGGGACAATTTAAAAAAGAAAGTGAGCCTATCTTTGTGGGAAGGAGGGAGTATTTGCTAATAATAAATATAAGTTGTAGTTATTAGGTTTTCTTTTTTCAAAAATTGTGTGGAACTTTTATTCTAAAAAAGCGCACTTCTTCAAATGCAAGTTTTACATGATAAAACATGTTAAATTTTTTAATGTATTTATTTTCTAAAAGCAATTTATTTTTCAAGATGCATTATAGATGCTAAGTGTAAAGTAAAATAGGAATATATGTAGATTTGTGTTTACTAAAAGCTATTTTCGTTAATTAGGAAGCTCAAGTCTAGGAATTTCTAATTAAGGTGTTTCCTATTCTACATAGATTGATGTATATAAATAGGTTGTAAATCCTCTTTTCAAAACATGAGAAATATACTTTCCATCAAATAAACATGGTATCAGAGTGTTCCTAGGCTTTGTTTTGGTGCAGCTGTTTCCTATTTTTTTTTCCTTTGTGAGCTGCCGTGAATGCAGCTGCCTATGGGTTTGCGTGAGTGTGTTCCGAGTGTCACCGCCCACCGCAAGAAGATCATCAAGTTTTGATCGGCCATCACCCGGTGTCCCGCTGCCATCAACATCTGCGTGTGATCCTACGCACCACCCTAGGGTTTTGGTTATTTTTCTACTCACTGCCATCAGCATCGCCGATGCATGGTTCACTTTTCTGGCGACCGTTTCTGTTCTGTTTATATTTTTCGGCACGTGGTCTTCTTTCCCAACCATTGTTTTTATCAAAAGTATGTATTTGAATGCTGTTGTTCATTCCTGTTGTGGTTTGCGCTATGACAGACTCTAAGTCTACTGTTGATTCCAAATTTCTATCTGCTGTGATTCTCGTTACATCTAAAATCATTGATAACACAAATTATCTTGATTGGAGTAAAACTATTCGGGTACATCTACGGAATATTGAAAAAGATGATCACTTGACTTGTGATCCACCTACTGATGAGTCTCAAAAACTATGGTTGCGTGAGGATGCTAAGTTGTTTGTTCAAATCCGCAATTCGATTGACAAGGAGATATTGGGTTTAGTCAATCATTGTGAGTTCGTTAAGGAATTGATGGATTACCTTGAGTTCACATTCTCGGGGGAAGGTAATATTTCTTGGATCTATGATGTATGTAAATCCGTGTACCGGTCTGAGAAAGGTGATCATACTCTCACACAATTCTTCATGGACTATAAACGCCTCTATGAAGAGCTGAATAGTCTTCTTTGGTTCAGCATGGATATCAAAGAGCAACAGAAACAGAGAGAGCAGATGGCAGTTATGGGGTTCTTAGCTGCTCTCCCTTTTGAATTTGATGTTGCCCGAAATCACATTCTATCCAGTTCAGATTTACCTACTCTAAAAGAGGTATATACTAGAGTTCTTCGAACTGAGACTTCACCTCCTGTTGCACCTCACAATAACAGTGCCTTGATAGGTCATGGAGGGAACAAATCTCAGTCTCGCAGTAAGCTTAATAGTAGTGTGTTAGACAGGAGTGATGCTTGAGCTTAGGAGACGAGTGGGGTGGTTTGCTATTATTGCCATGAGCTCGGACATACCAAGAGATTCTGTAGAAAACTTCAGCGGAATCAATGATTCCTGAGGAATCAGGCAGCTAATATTGGTATCTCAGATCCTTCTAGTGCTAATGCAATCACACTATCACCAGATGAGTATGCTCGCTTTTCTCAATATCAGACATCTCTAAAATCCACTCTATCTACATCTGCCATAGTTGGGTCAGTACTCCTAATGCATGTCTTGCTTCTACTTCTTCCACATGGGTCATTGATTTTGGTGCTACAGATCACATGACAGGTAATCCTAGTCTTTTATCTACAATCCAAAATCGTGTCCGTCCCGCTGTTACTATAGCAAATGGCTCTAAATCTCCTGTTACTAGTATTGGTACTGCTCATGTTACACCGTCCATGTCTGTCTCATTTGTTTTGTGTCTTCCTGGTCTTGCTTTTAATTTAATCTCTGTTAGTCAAATCACCCGTACCTTAAATTGTAATGTCTCATTCTTCCCTGATCATTGTTTATTTCAGGATCTTTCGACGAGGTAGATTATTGATAGAGGATACGAGTCCGGGGGTCTCTATGTGGTCGACACTAAAATACCGTGATCCCTCATTTGTTTTAAAAGCTCGACTTCTTTTGAAGTCCATTGTCAATTAGGTCATCCATCTATGTCCATATTAAAACAATTGTGTCCTCAGTTTCAGTCAATTTCTTCTTTGCAATATGAATCATGTCAATTTGCCAAACATCATTGGTTACCATTATTATCACGTATTAATAAACGTGCTTCTAGTCTCTTTGGTTTAGTACATTCTGATGTTTGGGGTCCTTGTTCTGTCACTTTTCAAATGGGATTTCGATATTTTGTTACATTTGTTGATGATTTCTCTCGTGTTACTTGGTTATTTTTAATGAAGAAACATTCTGAGTTATTTTCTAATTTTTCTGTCTTTTATGCTGAAATTCAGACCCAGTTCAATAAATCTATTCGTGTTCTTAGAAGTGATAATGGAACAGAATATATGTCTGATGTGTTACATACCTTCTTCTCTACACATGGGATTATTCATCAAACTTCATGTGTTGATACTCCTTCACAAAATGGGGTAGCGGAATGTAAGAACCGTCTTCTTTTAGAAGTCACTAGAGCACTCCTGTTCTATATGCATGTTCCTAAACAATTCTGGGCTGATGTAGTTTCTATTGCCTGTTTTCTTATTAATCAGATGCCCTCTTCAGTTCTTCATGGTGATATTCCTTACACTGTATTATTTCCAACAACTACTTTGTTTCCTATTCCCCCTTGTAACTTTGGGTGTGGTAGTTTTATTCATGATGTTCGTCCTCAGGTCTCTAGGCTTGATCCAAAATCCCTTAAATGTATTTTTCTTGGATACTCTCAACATCAGAAAGGGTATAAGTGCTTATCTCCTACACTTCGTCGTTATTTTGTGTCTCCTGACGTTACTTTCTTTGAATCTAAGCCATTTTATTCTCCCTCTCCAGTCCCGACTGCCCCTTTTGATGATCCTCTCTTCTACATGATTCATATGCCCACTGACTCTTCTGCTTCTATATCTGACCTCCCTAGACCACCGGTTCACAGGGTCTATGCTAGGACTTTTCCACGACAATGTGAGACTCTTTCTTATGTTCCACTTGGTGCTACCATTGATGAACCCTCGACTTCGGACTCTTCACCGTCTCCTTCGTCGTCTGATCCTCCCACTTTTGATTTGGACTTACCCATTGCCCTTCGAAAAGGTAAATGTTTCTGTACCTATCCAATTTCCTCGTTTGTCTCTTATAACACCTTGTCTTCTTTGTCTAGATGTTTTGTTACCATCTTAGATTCTATTCAGGTCCTTAAAACTGTTATTGAGGCATTGAATCATCCTGGTTGGTGTGTTGCTATGAAAGAGGAAATGAATGCTTTAGATGCTAATGACAGTTGGGATCTTGTGCCATTACCATCTGGCAAGAAGGTGATTGGATGTAAATGGGTCTTTACTGTGAAAGTCAACCTTGATGGGTCTCTTGCTCGATTGAAAGCACGGCTGGTTGCCAATGGTTATGCCCAAACTTATGGGGTTGATTATTTTGATACTTTTTCCCTGGTTGCTAAATTCGCTTCCATTTGCATTTACATTTTTCTTGCAGCTTCACATGATTGACCCTTACACCAGTTAGATGTGAAGAACGTTTTCCTTAATGGGGATCTTCAAGAAAGTGTATCTCGAGCAACCACCTGGGTTTGTCACTCAAGAGGGGAAGTCTCATGTCTGCAAGCTTAAGAAATCTTGTATGGTTTGAAACAGAGTCCTTGAGCCTGGTTTGGCAGGATGTTTGATACTCTGCAGCAGTTTGGCATGTGTAGAAGTAAATATGATCATTCAATGTTTTATCAGTCCTCTTTAACTGGTATTATTCTATTGGTGGTTTATGTGGATGATATTGTGATTACTGGGAGCAACACTGATGGTATATCTGCTTTGAAAGCATTTATTCAGACTAAGTTTCAAACGAAGGATCTGGGAAAACTAAAGTACTTCTTGGGTATCGAAGTTTCTCACTGTAAGAAAGGAATTTTCTTATGTCAGCGAAAGTATGTTCTGGATCTACTATCAGAGATTGGAAAGCTGGGGGCCAAACCTTGTAGCTCTCCTTTGCTGCCAAACATCCAACTTGAAGCAGGGAATAGTGACTTGCTTGAAGATCCAGAGAAATATAGAAGGCTAGTAGGCAAGTTGAACTACTTGACAGTAACTCGTCTTGATATTGCTCAATCTGTGATTGTGAGCCAATTCATGGCATCTCCTACGAACACTCATTAGGAAGCCTTGTCCCATATATTGTGTTACCTAAAAGGCACACTAGGACTTGGACTTGTATACAAGAATAATGGTCATTTGAATGTTGAATGTTTTTCAGATGCAGATTGGGAAGGATCTAAAGTTGATAGGCAATCTACCACGAGATACTGTGTTTTCATTGGAGGCAACCTAGTATCTTGGAAGAGTAAGAAACAGAATGTGATATCTCGCTCAAGTGCAGAATTAGAATACAGAGCTATGGTGCAAGCTGTGTGCGAGGTGGTTTGGATGCTTCAATTACTAAAGGAAATTGGGCAAGAGATTCAAACACCTGTAAGATTGTGGTGTGATAATTAGGCAGCTCTGCACATTGCCTCTAATCCAGTCTTTCATGAACGAACAAAGCATATCGAGATTGACTATCACTTTATTCAAGAGAAGATTCAAGAAAAGATTATCTCAACAAGTCATGTGAAAACTGGAGATCAACTTGCAGATATTATTACCAAGGCTGTTAATGGGATACAAATTAAATACATATGTAACAAGTTGGGCATGACAAATATCTATACTCCAACTTGAGGGGGAGTGTAAAGTAAAATAGGAATATATGTAGATTTGTATTTACTAGAAGATATTTTCGTTAATTAGGAGCTTAAGTCTAGGAATTTCTAATTTAGGTGTTTCGTATTCTACATAGATTGATGCATATAAATAGGTTGTAAATCCTCTTTTCAAAACATGAGAAATATACTTTCCATCAAATTAACACTAAGATTTACTTTAAATGATACGAAGCATTCAATTTTCTTACGAATCAACTTTTTTTCCTTTAATTTTCATTTGAATCACATGCCTATGCATTATGTTCTGTGCTTAGGTTTTAGAATCTCCTTGCACCTTGATATGCTTTCGTGTTTCTTAAACATTTCCTGATGGTAAATTTGGGTTCATGCTGTAGCATCCAGCAGGTTACTTGTTACAAAATAATAATGTGTAATATCTTTGGATCTTTGAATTTAAGAGTAATGATGAAACTCTGTATTTGGGCAATTTTAGAATGTGTTTGCAATTTTAGCGCACCAGTGAAATTGAAGGAAATGAAAGGCATTCTCTTGCATTAGATTGCCTTTCAGGAAACTTTGGACACATACATCTTCTTTGTGCTGTGAATGCTATTCATGATTGTTGGTTGTATCACATAAAATTAAGAAACCATTATTCTTCTTGATGTAATGGCTTCCAAGTATAAGTTTTGGTTTGATGATGCAATATGTTTAATGATAAAACATGTGGCCTAAATGAATTTTGTAGCGAGATTGAAAGGTGATAGCTATATTTACAATAATTTAGAGTTCTTATTGTGCTTTCAGGTTTCCGTCATTGGCAGAGGAAATGAGGAGAGATTATCAGCTAAGCGAGACAAAAGTCATGTTTTGTTTGGCGGCACTAAGATTTTACAGCATACTCCTGATAAGGTTTATATATAAACATTGCATATTAAATTTCTATATTTTTCTTTCTTTTCAGTTGCCATATATTCTCATTCAATGCTTTCAATTTCTCATCCTGTTCCAGACCTTTCCTTTGAGAACACCTGATGGTGGTTGTTTGGCTGTTGTCCTTCGAACCGGGTTTGAAACAAGTCAAGGGAAACTGATGAGAACAATTTTATTTTCCACTGAGAGGGTGATTTAATTCTTCATCACTTGTTAGTGTTATGTGAAAAATAGGCGAGTTCTGATTTGTTAGTTTGATAATTTCTATGTTCTTTTATGGTTGTTGAAGGTTACTGCCAACAGCTGGGAAAGTGGCCTTTTTATTCTATTTTTAGTTGTATTTGCAGTCATTGCTGCTGGTTATGTACTTAAAAAGGTAGTAAAGATCTTTTTTCCTATTGCTATTTGATATTTTACTCGATCTGCTTCTATTAATGGTAATGCCTCTGATATAGGGACTAGAAGACCCTACAAGGAGCAAATACAAGCTTTTCCTTAGCTGTTCGCTTATCATTACTTCAGTGATCCCACCTGAGTTGCCTATGGAACTATCAATAGCAGTCAACACTTCTCTCATTGCATTGGCACGACGTGGAATATTTTGTACAGAGCCGTTTCGCATTCCATTTGCTGGCAAAGTATGTTGGCTTATCAAGAATTCTCTTTGTATGGGCATGCACAAATTTTCTTTTAATCATCAATTGCTCTTAGGAAAAAATTGTTTAGATTTCCAAAGTTATTTATTTTTTTTTACCTTTATTTGTAATTTTGATTAAAATGATGTTTCTCATGCTTTTGCAAACACTAAAGGTTGAAGTGCAATTTATTAGAAAACGGCAAGTTCTTGTTTTATTCTTTCGGTAGTTCTATGGTCAAACCATGGTCTATTGGGTCATATATGTGTGTGTGCAGATATTTAATGCTGAAACTGTATCTTCATACTTGCAGGTTGACATCTGTTGTTTTGATAAAACCGGGACGCTCACATCTGATGACATGGTATAACTGTGAGAGTACATAATACCGAATTTATGATTTGGTAAGATTTATATTTCAATATATGTAATCTTCCCTATTTTCTCTTTCCCAGGAGTTCCGGGGAGTTGTTACATTGACTGGCGGGATGGATTTAGAATCTGACATGACCAAAGTGCCTGTCCGAACTGTGGAAATTTTGGCTTCTTGTCATGCTTTAGTGTTTGTGGATAACAAATTGGTACGTGAACATGATTTTTTGTACATTGTTTCTGAAATCCTTGTATTGAGGATTTGAGCTATGTAGCCACGTTCAACCAACAACTTCTATTTCATTATGTAATATTCCTTTTGTCTCACAAAAATAGGCTCATTTCTAATGTCATCAAGATTAAGAAAATATTAATTATTTTACTTGGAAAGGTAAATTTAAATATATTCTTCCTTTTATACCCTTACTTTAATTATAAAAGAGAATAAAATCATTTCATTATTAGTTATGTTTTCAATTTTCAAGATGATTTAGGAAAAGGTATAATAGAGATTCAACATGTTACTATTTTACTAAAAAAGAAAGTGAGCTGTAATTTGAGATAATTAAAAAAAGAAAGTGAGCCTATCTTTGTGGGACAGAAGGAGTATCTGATGTAAATTTTCTGTGCCTACAATCAAAATCAATTTGAAAATGAATTTTAAGTGAAAGAAGTACTTAGAATCTCTCAATAAGAAGGCTAAAATCACCAATCAATACCAAAGCAGGATTCTTGTTATCACTTTCATCTGAAACTAGATCTACCATGGATAGATCTAAATTGCTCAATATGCAACAGTTTAATTTAGGTTTTGTGAAGAATCTAATGTTATGTAAAATTAGATCTGCCATGGATAGATCTTAAATTAGCCGTAGTTTGGAATTTATCTTGACCAACATACTTTATCGTTGTTATTGCTTTCCATAATAGGACATAAAATCATTTATTGTCCATTTTTCTTTTGTAGTATTATGCCTATTGAATTTTCAATGTTGTTACAGTGCCTTACTCTGCAGAAGAAAAACTTGTCTTGTTATTGGTGGTGAGGGCATGGGAACTGGCTGATGATATTATGTTTGCTACCCTCCATCTGACATCTTTAGTTTGATTAAATAGGCATGCTACAAGTTCTAGGCTCTAAAGGTTTTGTCCTTAGCATGTTGGAGCCTTTGAGGCAAGCAGTCTTGCCCAATCTCTCAACCCTTTTTCACTTTGCTGTGCTTCTCAGCATGAAAATGCCACGTTTCATATTGTTCCTTGAATATCCACTATACCTATAATTATTTTTCTTCGTTTTTTAAGTACAAATCAGTGGATAGTCATGGCCTTTATGGTCAAATATTTTCATCTTATCATGGGTTGAACAACATAAATATTCTCAAGAAAAAAGAAGAAAAGGAATATTTCAATAATAGGATCTGTGAATTTGGAGCTAAAGAATAGCTGAGGCCATACTACCATCCACTTTCAGTTCTAGATTTGCCATAATTTAGTACTTTTCATCCCCTTTCAATCCTTACTTCATTTGAGCTGTAGGCATGTCATTGTATTCTACTTTTGTTTTTCCTTTGATATCAACTATGTCCTTGTTTCTTTTTGCATTCTTTATTTGGGTCATTCCATAATTTTCTTCAATAAAATACGAGATGCATAATTAAATTCAAAGCTAATGAAGTATATTTTAATGTGCTTTTGAAGTGGAAAATGACTTGAGCACAATTGTCTTTCTCTCTTATGTTCGTCATTTGCTTGCCCTTTTGTGTTTTTTGCTTTTGAAATTGAACAAACCATGTCTTGTTATATTAGTACTTTGTCTTAAAATATGATTTCAACAAGTACCAAACCACTTAAGTCTATACAAATTCCATTCTAAGTCGATTCTTGTAGGTGCTCTCTTGTATATCTATCTCCTAGTGCAAGTCTTGTAAGTAATTGAGAAATAAATGATGATCATTTACTTTCCTTTTTGCCTCACATTATTTATGATGTCCAATTTATATATCACCAATTAAAAATAGTTTTTTGTCCCTTTATTTTTTGCCTAGTCTCTCTTAGGGGCTTGCCTACACTTGGGATCTAGGAGTTCTTGGAGTCTTGGCGAGTTTTTTAGCCTTTTTAACACTAGTTGAATGAAACTTTTATATTAACATGTTTCATAAACTTTGTCCCGATGTGGGTGGTGAGCATGGATGCTTTACTCTTATGTTACGTTTGTTAATTTTTCCAGATGATGTATTGTAACTTTAGTTGAAAGAAATTGTCTTGATTTGCTTTATGTTGCTGTAATATTATAGGTTGGTGATCCTCTTGAGAAAGCTGCACTTATAGGAATAGATTGGAGTTACAAATCTGATGAGAAAGCTATGCCAAAAAAGTAAGCTGTGCTTGGTTAGCTTCAAATGTATTTGTTTGATGCAAAATTCTTTCACTTCCTATGGAAGTTTGAAATCTTATTTTTCTTGTTTATTTTCATTCTGATCTAGTTCATGAAATTTGAGTAGTATTTCTTGTAATATATGGTGAAGTGATAGATTGAAGAGAATACTTCTGCTTCATCCTTGTCATGGATGAAGCATGCATGAAGCTTGTTCAAATATGGTATTTGAGAGACTCCAGCTAAATCAGTTTCATTTGATTATTCAGCTCAACTTGACATAATTAGCTTAATTTAACTTTTGATTTATGACCAAATTAAGCTCATGTGGCCGTTAGAGAGAGTTCATACTATTGGCATATCTTTCATGTTAGGGTAAGCTAATTATTAGCTCAGTTTGACCTGATTATTGTTAGATTTTTTGATAAAATTGTAGATTTATAAGCTTATGTAAGCAGTTAGACTGGGACCGAGTGATGGCTACTAGTAGTAGTGATGAAGGCTCATGCTCTTTGGTTCTTTTTATTTCCATACAGACACGCACACACCTTATAAAGCTAAGGAAGCCCCATCTTTATATGTCTAAGGAATTGGAGGACCGAGTATAAGCTCAAATTGATATGCATGTTATGCTAGGGTAAAGTGGTGGTTATTAGAATTTATAATGCATTGAAATGTAACTATAATAAAATAAGTTAGATACTTAATTGGGCTTGGTGACTGCATGAGTCAAGTACTATTATACTTGTTTCTTGAGTTCTAATACGATTGAAGTCTGCTTGAATTAAATTAGTTTACGAGTTGAAGCTTTAATAGATGAGTTCGTCAACAGTTCATGGTTGATGTGAATCTAATTTTGAGCTTTTGATCTACTTGATATCATAAAATGTTGCATTATAGTTCAATCTTACTAATTGTCATTTGCACAATTTCTTGAAATGGTGTTCGTCTATGGCTTTCAAGAAAATAGTTTATGGTGTTTTTTGGCAGTTCATACAAGTTGTTACCCTGGCTTGGTATCTTATACTATTTTGTAGGCTTGGTTGCAAAGTTGGCAACTTGATTCTTATTTTTTTCAAATTCCATCTAATAGTGGCATTTTGTACAGTAGGATGCATTTTTGATTTATATGCTTATGCATAGCATACCATTTGCTTTGTCTTTTTTCATTGTTGGCGTTTAGATGATTTCATTGTAGTTATTCTTGTCAATGGCAGGGGAGGTGGCAATGCTGTGCAGATTGTTCAAAGGCATCACTTTGCTTCCCATTTAAAACGAATGGCAGTTGTTGTTCGCATAAATGATGAATTTTTTGCTTTTGTGAAGGTCTGTTAGTTAAAAGTTTGCATTGGCTGTGATATTTTCTTTGATTGCATAAATCAAATGTATTACTTTGCTGTAAATATTTTAGCTTCATATTGGTAGGGTCAAAAATTTGCCATTGATTAAATGTAGCTTCTTCAATTATGGCAAAAGCAAATGAATGCTGCAAAATATTGCAACCTTTTATGACATTGCTCTCGTGGAAGCCAAAAGATTTCCCTTTGATATTTTGTCAATTCAACTTAAAGACTATTAATCATATAAATAGGGTAAGGTCAGATGACTTTAGGAGAGAGCTTGCGTTATATTTCATTTAACTATGGCTGCTGCTTGTAATCATTTGTCTACTGCTATTATGTTTCAACTCACTTAATGTGGTAAAAATGCAATCAGAAAAATTGTCATTTCTTCATTAATTTATGCAGGTAGTAGGAGTGTGGAATGTCATTCTACATTATTTCTTCACTTAACAATGCAATTTTAGTTCATATTTAGCGACCTATAAATATTAGGGGGACAATTATGTTGCAGCTGATACTTTATCATGCCTCTTGATTTTATCTTTTGTCATTTTTCAAATTTTTTGGTTCAGGGAGCACCAGAAACAATCCAAGATAGGCTTGATAATTTGCCACAATCATATGTTGATACCTACAAGAAATTTACACGTCAAGGGTCTCGTGTTTTGGCTCTTGCTTACAAGTACCTTGGAGACATGACAGTAAGTTTTTAATTTGTTATTATTTCTTGTGCATTTCATTTCCTATGAAAATTGATTTGTGTGGTAATTGGCTTCATTTATGTATTGATCTTGTGTGGTCAATGATAACGTTGTTAGGGCTTAAGACCTTTCATGCTATAATCTCATGCAGTGTCTTACTGGTTGTGATGAAAGTATTGTTGTTATATTTTCATACAAATAATAGAATGATTACAATCTATTTATATACAAGTTACTATGTAAACTAGGAAATAAATATATAGGAAATAATCTAGCTAAATCAAAGAACTCCTAAATTATTTGCCTAAATCTTAAGCCTTAATCACACTCCTCCTCAAGTTGGAGCATAGATATTGACCATGCCCAACTTGTTACAAATGTACTTAATTTGAATCCCATTCACTGCTTTAGTAAAGATGTCTGCTAGCTGATCTCCTGTTTTCACATGTCCAGTTGAGATGACCTTTTCTTGAATTTTATCACGAATGAAGTGACAATGAATCTCAATATGTTTTGTTTGTTCATGATAGACCGGATTGGAGGCAATGTGTAGGGCTGCCTGATTGTCACACCACAACTTCACTGGCACTTGAATTTTCTGACCAATCTCCTTTAATAGTTGAAGGAGCCACACCACTTCACACACAGCCTAAGCCATTGCTCTATATTCTGACTCGGCACTAGATCTAGAAACCACACTTTATTTCTTACTTTTCCAAGAAACTAGATTCCCTCCAAAGAAAACACAGTAGCTAGTAGTGGATCGCCTATCCATCTTTGACCCTGCCCAATCTGCATCAGAAAAACATTCAACATCTACATGACCATTATTCGCATATAAGAGTCCTAGCCCTAGATTTCCTTTTAGATAACACAAGATCTATGATAACGCCTCCCAGTGAGCCTTTGTGGGAGAGGCCATGAATTGACTAACAACACTTACAGATTGAGCAATATCAGGGCGAGTAACAGTCAAGTAGTTCAACTTACCAACCAGTAGTCTGTATCTCTCAGGATCATCAAATGGTTCACTATCCCCTGATAGAAGTTGACTATATGGAGACATAGGAGAATTACTAGGTTTAGAACCTAGCTTACCGGCTTCTGATAATAGATCAAGTACATACTTCCGTTGACATAAGAAAATACCCTTCTTACGTCGAGAAACTTCAATTCCCAAAAAATATTTCAGCATTCCTAAATCCTTGGAATGAAATTGTTTTTGAAGAAAAGTTTTAAGTGCCGAAATACCTCCAACATTTCTGCCAATAATAACAATATCATCCACATAAACAACCAACAAAATAACCCCTTCAGACAAGCTTTGGAAGAATACTGTATGATCAGATTGACTCCTACTCATACCAAACTGCTGCAAAGCTTCACACATCTTACCCAACCAAGCTTTATGACTTTGTTTCAAGCCATAAAGTGATCGTTTGAGCTTACACATAATAGATTTCTCCCCCTGAGCAACAAACCCAAGTGGTTGCTCAAGATAGACTTCCTCTTGAAGAGCACCATGAAGAAAAGCATTCTTGACATCTAATTGGTGCAAGGGCCAATCATAGGAAGCGGCCAGAGAGATAAACACACGAATAAATGCAAGTTTAGCAATAGGAGAAAAAGTTTCAAAATAATTAACCCCATAGGTTTGAGCATAACCCTTAGCCACTAGACGAGCTTTCAACCGTGCCATTGATCCATCAGGATTCATTTTCATAGTAAACACCCATTTACAACCAATGGCTTTCTTACCAGCAGGCAAGGAGACAATATCCCATGTGTCATTTGCTTTTAGAGCACGCATTTCCTCCTTCATAGTAGCACACCAACCAGAATGGGCCAAAGCCTCACCAACAGTCTTAGGA
>CANYBF010501219.1:0-27660 GCA_948192965.1 Dalechampia spathulata
GTTGTTACCAGTATACTATCAAATAGAGATAAGAAGCATTAAATATTAAGTATAAGATTAGGCATGATATTATTATAATGAAGTTAATTTAAAAGATTATAAGGTAAGATTAAGGTTCAGAATATGGGTTAAGAAATAATATTATATAAATAGAAATAAGATGATTATAGTTTTATAGTGGGATTATAGAATGAATAAAAATAAAGGAATGAATGTATTAAAGTAGAAAATGATGATCAAATAGTATTAAAAGATAGAAGGGTTTCTATTGAAATAAATTACTACTAAGGTAAATATAAAGCCATAACTTAAGAAAATAAGTTAGAAATGGAATTTAATTATTCAATGGTATATGAATATAAGATTGTTAAAGGATGAATAAAATTCTAATAAAAGATTAATATTGATTTTGAAATAGGTAAATCTGTGGAAAATATTCACGAGTCATCAAAGGATATAAACAAAGGAAAGGACTTACCAGGTTTGTACTAGTATGTTTGAAGTCCCCGATCATTAAATGGTCAATGGGGCAAGGTTTGGTAATGTAATAGCATTGCATCATTTTCATATGATAATTTTAATTATGCATAATACATGTCATGAATTTAAGCATTTAAAATGAATCATGACATATCATGACATGGTGGAATAAGGAGAAATAATTTAGATAAGCACTTTTGTAGTATCTTGAACTTTGTTATATTATAAACATGTAATAACGTGGGTACAACTATGACACTAAAAATGGAATGAACTAAACAATGTATGTATTATGAACCACGGATCGTTAAAATGAATTGGATATAAAAAAAAAATTTTTTGCACTATTTATGAATGTATGGAATCCCTTGTAAGATGATTATTGATTTTTCTTAATGGAGAATTAGTAATCATTTTACAGGAACATGTTACGCAGCCAGAAGACGTGACATTGGATCTCGACCACCATTACCTCGACAGGGATAAAAAGAGAGATCTTTTAACCGTAATTCTTCAAGAGCCAGTTCATATCCATGTTGTACTTGTGGATGATTACATCATGGTACCTATAGAATTGGCATAAATCTATGTTATCAATGTAGAGGTCCTGGTCATTTTACTCAAGAATGTCCTGAACGCCGAGATGTGCCAGTGCATACAGTTATTGAGGGGAGATCCTACCAATAGAGTCAGTTACCTAGGTCTGTACCAGAGGTATCATAGAGTTTGGGCCAAAGCAGAGGTAGAGGTCGTAATAGCGAAGGCCAAGTTAACAGTCAGGGATCAGTGAATCAGAATGTTGAGGCTACAGCATGAGTATATAACTTGATGCAAAAAGAAGATCAGTGAGACTCTGATGTCGTCATTGGTAATGTTTTTATTTCTGAACATGATGCTTTAGTACTGTTTAACCCTGGTTCTTCGCATTCTTATGTGAGTATGGGTTTTGCAAGATTGCTTGATATTGCTTGCGAGCATTTAGGTTATGAAATTGTAGTTTCTAGTCCTCTAGGCAATGATAAAGTAGTAAATAGGATTTATCGATGATACCAGTTAATGATTCAAGATATATGCTTCTTATCTGATCTTGTGGAGATGCCTTTTTGAGATTATGATATTATTCTGGGTATGGATCGATTATCGAAGTACAGGGCAGTGATAGATTGTAAATAGAAAATAGTGACACTTCAGCATCCAGAACATGCTATAGTACAGATATTGGGTAATGTATCATCAATGACAATAGATTGATTTCGGTAGCGATGGCCCAAAGATTATTATGGCAGGGTTATGAAGCCATACTTGCACATGTTACTAATATAAGACAGAAGAGAATACAGATATTAGAGATACCAATAGTCTATGATTTTCCATATGTGTTTCCAGATGATTTACCTAGATTACCATAATCGGAAGTTGAGTTTAAAATAGAGGTTTTACCGGGTACCGAGCCTATTTCTATCACACCTTACAGAATGGCACCAACAGAGTTGAAAGAATTAAAGGTGCAGTTGTAAGAGTTGTTAGATAAGGGTTTTATCAGACCAAGTGTATCACCATGGGGTGCACCTGTATTGTTTGTGAAAAAGAAAGATGGTACTATGAGGTTATGCATTGATTATAGGCAGTTGAATAGGGTGACAATCAAGAATAGGTATCCTTTACCACGTTTCGATGACTTATTTGATTAGTTAAAGGATGTCGCTGTGTTTTCAAAGATAGACTTAAGATTGATTTATCATCAACTTCAAGTTAAGGATAGCAGTATTTCAAAGACAGCTTTTCAAACACGTTATGGTCATTATGAATTTCTAGTGATGCCATTTGGGTTGACGAATGCACCAACAGCATTCATGGCCTTAATGAATACAGTGTTTAAAGATTATTTGGACCAGTTTTTTATTGTGTTCATTGATGATATTCTAGTTTATTCAAAAACACGGGAAGATCATGATAGACACTTAAAACTGGTATTACAGAGACTGCAAGAAAAGCAATTATATGGTAAATTATCAAAATGTGATTTCTGGCTGGAACAAGTAGCATTTCTGGGACATGTTATTTCAGCTGACAGCATTAGAGTGGACCCGAGTAAGATAGAGGCTGTGAATAATTGGCAGACACCACGGAATGTCAGTGAAGTGCATAGTTTTCTGGGTTTAGCTGGTTATTACAGATAATTTATGAAGGGATTTTCAATGATCACTACACCACTGACTACATTATTACGAAAAGATGTTGTATTTGAATGGACAGACAGGTGTCAAGAGAGTTTCAATTGGTTGAAGGCACTTTTAACCCAAGCTCTAGTGTTGACCTTACCGACACCCGGGACTATTTATATGGTATATAGTGATGCTTCATTGAATGGTTTAGGTTGTGTATTAATGCAGGATCGAAAGGTGATTGCTTATGCTTCTAGACAGTTGAAGCTACATGAGAAAAATTATTCTACCTATGACTTAGAGTTGGTGGTAATTGTTTTTGTATTAAAGATCTAGCGACACTACTTATATGGTGAAAAATGTTATTTATATACGGATCATAAGAGTTTAAAGTATCTGGGTACACAAAAGGAGTTAAATTTAAGACAAAGGTGATGGATTGAACTGATCAAAGATTATGACTACATAATAGATTACCACCTAGGGAAAGCTAACTTAGTAGTTGATGCTCTGAGTAGAAAGTCATTTATGAGCTTGCAACAGTCATCAGTGATGCAAATACAGGAGATCTTGAAATTGAATGCGATATTGACAGTGCAACCAGATTGTGTGTTAGTTGAATTGTAGTTACAAGTTAAGCCAGACTTGATTGATAAGATTAAAGAGTGCATGGTACATGATGAGGAGTATCAAAACCAGTTATAGAAAGTGCAAACAAGTAAGACTGTTGTGTTTACCCTAACTGATGATGATGTTTTGAAACATGGGACACGATTGTACATTCCTACTGATGAAAAGTTAAAGAAACATATTCTAGAAGAAGCACATAGTTCAAAGTACTCATATCATCCTGGAAGTACAAAATGTATAGAGATTTGAAATAGCATCATTGGTGGGTTGGTATGAAGAAAGACATAGCAGAATATGTGGCATGATGCTTAACATGTCAACAGGTAAAGGCAGTATATCAAGTACCTATGGGATTGCTTCATCCTTTACCTATACTAGAATGGAAATAAGATCACATAATAATGGATTTTGTAACGGGTTTACCCTTGACAGAGGCTAAACATGATGCAGTATGGGTTATAGTAGACAGACTGACAAAGACAGTACATTTTATACCTGTTAGGATGGACTATAGTTTAGAGACGTTAACAAAACTATATATTGCTTAAATTGTACGTCTACACGGGATTCCATCATCGATTGTATCTGATAGAGATCCTCGCTTCACATCATGATTTTGGATGAGTTTTCAGAAAGCATTAGGTACTAATGTGCATTTTAGCACTACTTTTCATCCACAGACAGATGGTCAATCAGAATGAGTAATTCAGATTTTAAAAGATATGCTTCGAGCATGTGTATTAGAGTGGGAAGGTAGTTAGGATGAATATTTGCCATTGATTGAATTTTCTTATAACAATAGTTACCAGTCTAGTATACATATGGCTCCATATGAGGCTTTATATGGTAGAAAATGCAGAACTCCCCTACATTAGGATGAAGTTGGGGAACAAAGATTAATAGGACCCGAATTAGTGCGACAAGCAGAAGA
Source organism: Dalechampia spathulata (assembly GCA_948192965.1). NCBI lineage: Eukaryota > Viridiplantae > Streptophyta > Magnoliopsida > Malpighiales > Euphorbiaceae > Dalechampia > Dalechampia spathulata. The sequence goes on from CANYBF010501219.1 coordinate 4,207, forward strand.
ATAGGTAAAATTGATCAAGAGCCGATTGAAAGCTACTTCTGATAGGTATAAATCATATGTTGATTCAAAAAGAAGAGATATAGAATATCGGGTTGGGGATAAAGTATTCTTAAAAGTGTCTCCATGGAAGCGAATGATGAGATTTGGGCAGAAAGGCAAATTGAGTCCACGATTCATTGGATCGTATGAAATACTGGAAAGAGTAGGACCATTCACTTACAAATTAGCATTGCCTCCAGATCTAGATAAGATTCATAATGTGCTTCATGTGTTGATGCTAAGGAGATACAGATCGTATTCTTCTCATATTATTTCGGTTGAATCTATAGAGGTACAACCTGATTTGTCTTACAGTGAGGAACCAGTAAAGATATTGGCCAGAGAAGTGAAACAATTGAGGAATAAAAGAATCCCTTCAGTTAAAATATTATGGAATCATCATATGGGACAAGATGCTACATGGGAACAAGAGTTAATAATAAGATAACAATATCCCCACTTATTTTCTGTAGACTCAAGTTAGAAATTTTGGGATGAAATTTTTATTTAGGGGGGAGAGTTGTCACATCCTGGTTTACACAGTATTTTAATATGCATTTATTTTTAGTACATGATATCGAAGATGATTGATGAATGCATGAATTTGAGAAAAATGATATGAAATGATAATCTTAAAGTGAATTGAGAGGGTTATGTATTTTTATGATGTATATGATGAATGTTTAAAATGGGAAATGCTAGGATGATATGAAATAGATATATGAAGAAAGAAGTGATTCTTTGATATATGTACATTCCATGTTAGTTGAAATTTTTAATAAATAAACTAAAGAGATGATTTAAGGTTTATTAGGCATATATATTATATACATAAGTATATGTATAAATAAGAACAAGGTATTGTTATAATTATTAATGATTAAGGTAGCTTTATTATAGGGTTAAAGAAGGGTCAACTTTGGCTAGCTACGCATATTTTCTCCTTATCCTATCTCCTTCTTCTTCTTCCTTACAACCCCAAAATGTGTTTACTTCTTAAACTTGACAAAACAACCTTTCTTTCTCTCTTCTTTCTTGATCTTACAAAAAAATAGTTCTTAAGGCTTTGAATTCAAGCTAAGAGGAATCTTGGATTAAGAGTATAATTATTCTTTTCTTCTTTTTATGTATGTAACTTCTTTAATGATATGTTCTTGTGGTTTTTGTGGGACAAAGACATGGGTTGTGAGTTTAAAATTATTAGTTCATGGTTTTAAATAACTGAATTGATTTGTTGGTTGTTTTGGAAAGTGCAGGCATGGGATGTGCTATAAATGATGAATTGTTTTTGATGAAAGATTGAACTTTAAATGGTGTTTAATTGATGTTTTTAGTAAGTTTTGAAAGTGTTTTGATGATGTTTAAATTATGCTATTGGGTTAGGAGGATTGGGGAGTCATTTGGAGGTGTTTTGGAGTGATTTTTGGATGAAGATCGGGCTAGGACTCTCGACCATGATCGTGGAGTTGATGTCACGATTGTGACAGTGGGTTTTTCCCTTTTCTACTTAAGTCAATGATCGTGGAGTTGATTGCCACGATCGTGACAACAACTATTTTTAGCTTCGATGACTGATTTTGTAAATAACATTTGGAAGCCTTATCGGATGAGTTTTAGGGCATGTAATATATTGTTGGAAAGATCTTTGAGTCTAGTTTCTAATAATTTTTATTTAATTTGAACATCATTTATTTAGGAAATATTCTTATACAATGAGCAAAGTCCATTACAGGTTTATGCTTTCCTTTTCATGACCTTATCTAAGGTCTTGAACTGATGGTCATATGTTTAAATATTTATGTTATTCCTATTATGAACCCATATAGGATCCTTAAATGATATGATTCAGTTGAATACTTAGGATAACAAAGTAATGAGTTTATGTTATGAATGGTACAGTGTGATCATCAATGCATCATTTATGCATCATGTCATGAAACATCCATACATTCAAGCATGCAAAGATTATCATGATATTACAGAGAAGGTATAAGGTGGATGAAAGAAAGAAAAAGAGATGTTACAGAAAAGGAAATGTACTAGGTCATAGAGTTAATGGATTCCTTTAAGGAATCACACAGTTAAATCGCCTCCTACGGGAGATGAGGTTTTGAGAACCCTACAGTTATATTGATAAATGGCCTCCTTCAAGAGATGAATACCGGTACCTACAGGGACCCAGTACAAAAAGGAAATGCATGTAAAAGTGATAATAAGATAAAAAGTATAAAGAAATAGAGGGAGAGTGCATAACATGGTTGCATTCTCAGAGCATACATTATTATCCATTTATGATGATGTTTTGTATGACATTTCATGGAGGAAATGAGGTTATAATGTATTGAGAATGGCAAATTATGATTATGATGTATTGAATTATGTATGTGTTTAACAACTGAAGAGTAATGCAAAGAAAGTAAGTTATGCCATTGATATATTGTTCTTCATTGGATTACTATTATCCTTTTCAGGTGTTTATATATGATTTAAATGATGTCATTTATTCATTTTATAGCACCATTGAGTTTTATACTCAGCGTTTGTCAATTGATGAATGCAGGACCTAGTTTGGTCGGGGAGCAACAAGAGTAGCTGATCAACAGTTAGCTAAGGTCAGGTCTTTTATAAAGCCCTATTTTGGATGCAGGATGGACTTGTTACAGCATACTCCATTGTGTATACGTTATTATGCAACTTATTATATTAACCATAGTGGCAGTAGCCTTATGTACTATACGTTTATGATGTGTAATATTTATATTATTATTATAAGTTTAAGACTTACAAAACACGAATGTTTGATGTTAATTTGGTGATACAATAAGAATGTATATTGTGTATTGATAATACATATAGAAATATGGGTGTTATGTTTATCCGAGTTGTTTCATGGATGCGACTTAAGTAATGAATTAAGTAAAAAAAACAAAACAAAAAGGGGTAAAGATAGATCCCTTATAGAGTAGTTAATGAATTCTTTATTTATGGAGTTTATTAACTGTTCTACGGGAGCATGTTGCGCCGGTTCGGATGTGACAGTATCTATATAAATTTATCAAGCAACTAAAGAAATATTTAAGGCAGTAAATATAGCATGTTATGTAGGGTTATTAATTTTACAAACTTAGAACGGTATACAAGTATAAAAAAAATTTATGCATCCTTTGTAGAATAATTAGAGGTTTCCATGTATCGGAGATCATTAATTATTATATGGGAGCATGTTGTACCTTAGAAGGGCATGACATGTCGTCATGGATAGATCTATCTGACCTCACTCTTAGGATGGTGCCTATCTCATGAACCCAATCTTTGAACTATAGTATCTTTGCCTTGTCAAAGGTTAAGCCTCTCCTCATGTAGATATGAGGATTATACCTCTGGGAATTGCCCATTGGTGGAACTAAAATTTTCAACTTCTCTTAAAGCTAAATTTATGAAAACAAGAAATAAAATAAAAAAGAAAAGAAAAGGCTTATTAAGTTAAAAAAAACCTTTAATATCATGTGTTGCTTATCCTTTTTTACAAACCTCAATATGAACTTTGATAGAGTATACATCTCCCACTAAGGGAATGGATACTTATTGTAGTCAAAATAAGTAAACACATCAGCAAATAGAAACCTATACATATATACCTTAAACTAGTTACATACAGTTATCCATTAATAAGTGTTTTTGCTTCTTAATGGTTCTAGATTTTCTCATTGAGTTACACCCTCAATGTATGCATATCCCTCCCCAAGCTTCAATAAGGAACAGATCATGCATGTAGTGCTAAAAGCCAAATTATAGCCCTTAAACAACCTAAAAAGCAAAGAGAAAGCTCAATTTGTAAGCAATGAATTGTAAGTGTAAATCATAATTAGATCCAGGAACAAAGCAAAATGAACTTAAATTAAAGAGTTTATAAGTCATACCTCAATCAACCATTAAAACTGATGAAGCACTCATAGCTATTATGATTGCAAAGATCCAAGCCTAACATCATATAAGTCGACCTAGCACCTAAATCATAGAGGAACCATAACATAGAAAGAAGAATGTCATTCTTGGGATTGTTGAACAACATGTAGCCTAGTAACTAAAGGAGAAAACAATAGGTGTCTTGGTCAACTATGATGTTTATACCCACGATTAAGGTTTGGGTCCCCTCCTAAAGATTGTTATATAATATCAAATGCTCTCCTTGTACATGAAGCTAGAACCTAGTACTTGGTAGATTATCTCAAAATCTCACTCTAGGAATATCAATCAAGTATCAAATAATAATAGACTCCCCATGCACTTTAACTTGATGATAGCATCCAAAATGCCAAGTGTAATAGTGACCTCTCCCATAAGTAGGTGAAAGGTATATCTAAAGTTCATCCAATGCTCCATCAACATAATAACTATAAATTAGTTATATTTCTTCTCCACCTCAATGAAGCAAGAAATGAACTAACCTAAATAGTTAAAGTTTACCCTTTGATTGCACACTTGTTGTAAGACAAGCATACCACATATGGATGCACCAAACACTCCTAGCCATTCTCTCTTTACAAAAGGTATAAAAAACTTATCAAAATAAGATAAAACTCTCTAAAAGAAGCCAAAAATAAATTGAAAACCAATAAAAATGATCCAAAATCCCTTTTATGCTTGCAATATGCACTACACATTGCATAATATGAAGTCACATATTATCTAGCCAATAATATGTATCATATATTACACAATGTATGTCACATATTATTTAGTCAATATTATGTATCACATATTGCAAAACATACATTACATAACATCCAAAAGCACTAAAAAATGCAACGTATGTGACTTTTCCATTCAACTTATAATTATCAAAAATCCTATTTTAGCTTATAATTTTAACAAAAATCAAGCCTAAAAACATAAATTCAAAGCATTTTGAGTATGTGTAAATTATATTTAACCAAATCAAGTTAAAAGATTTAAGAATTAACCTTCTCTAGAGGAGACTGACACTAGTAATCATCTAAATAAAAGGCCTTTTATCATATATGAGCCATAGATCATGCTAAAGTAACATTGGTAGGCCATCCAACATGTAGCTCATAACATAAGGATATCATGGAGGGATAATATGAGCCATTGTTATGATCGAGTATGAATGGGTGTAGAAAAGCCTTTGAAATTTGAGAGAAAATGAAGAGGACAGTGTTTGTAAAAATGAGAACTCGAATAAGGGAATGATGTTTAAATGCTAACATAATATGTGTCACATATTACTTAATAATATGTGTCATACATTGTGAATTCAAGATACTATGCATTGTATATTCCATTTATAGATAACATGTTCATATATTATATCTTCTCATCAATGTATAGTGCATATTCCAACAACATATGACATATATTATGCTTTAAAATTCAAATTTTCAATAAAAAAGCATAAAAAGGCCCTTTAAGCCTCATAAAAGGACGTTTTGATTGAGGTTAGCCTTAAAAAGCAATTTAAATATGATTATCACTGACTATTTCCTCAAATTTTTCATTTGCTATAAATAAGAAAATTACATCAACTCATAATTAACCAAGCGAGCCTCAGCCCTAGCCCACTCACTCAAGCATTGAGAATCAATCCAAAGGCAGAATTTAGCGATGTCAATTCAATAATAATTTTGAATTATAATTTAACAACTAACTAAATAAGCTTAAAAAGAAGCCTAATAAGCCTACTAATTTAAGTAAAAAACATCCAAAATCTAACTTGAAATACTAGCAATAACCTTGGAAATTAGTCTAACAGTTGACCAAGTTAATATAACAAATGATCATAAAAGGTTGCTTAACCTAAGCAACAGACTCCTAAATGTAGTATTTGGGCTTACAAGTCTTAGCATGAGCAATATTAGGTCAACCTTAACTCATTAACTCAAGTAATATTAGGTCAACCTTAAATCATTAACTCAAGCCTCGGTAATAGCATCTATTGGTCAACTCTAACCACCAGTTGAAGACGAGCTCTCAATCTCTATCATCATTGGAGTCACGAGCCTCAACATAAGTAAGATTGAATCAACCTTGACCCACTAACACTAACAATGGGTTTATAATCATCAATATTGAATCCACAAGCTTCAATAAAAGAATTAATTGATCAACCTTAACCAGTCAGCTTGAGTAGCATGCTCTTTAAAAATTAAGTCTAAATTAACCTAAAAATCAATTTTCTAGCTTGCTTATTGACTAACATTTATCACACTTTACACGTTATAAGACACATATTACTATATTTTATAAATATATATAGCATATTTACCATTTATTAGCAAAATGCGATGCATATTAGGTAACATACAATACACATTGTTATCTATAAAAAATATCTCATATTAAGAACTTTATAAATCACTCTTTAGATCAATCCCTACAAATATCCATCAAATATTTCATAAAAATGAAGTGAAAATTAACTAAAAATATTAAAACTCTGAAAAGTCAATTCAAAAATTAATTAGTCGTTAATTAGCTCAATTAAGATTAATTTCTTTGATTAATTTATCTTCTCAAACTTTTGGAATCAAGAAAGCTCACATACCAATGTTGGTAAGTTTTGAAAACACTTTCTTTTATGATTTTCTTTTAGCATTTTCTATTGTTTTCTCATCTATTTTCTAGCCAATAATATGTGGTACATGATACATTTTCCATGCAACATATGATACATATTGCTTAATATATGATACATGTTACCTTTTCGTTGAAACATGTAATGCACATTGTATTCTAGGCAAAATTCTTACGAGTTTTTCATTAATATTTGCTTAAAAATGAACTTTTCAGTAGTATTTCTGCTTCATAATTACATAAATGATCTATATTGATCACAAATCATTCATTTCTTTAAGGTTTTAGCATTAAAACCCATTTTCAAAATCAAAGCATTCTTAATTCATCTGAAATATATCAAATTAGGGTGATTGGATTTGATTTAAATGCATATTTTAAGTTCAAATAATGAAAAAAAGGATTCTATAATATTAAAAATGATAATCTATGATTAATTTTGGTAATTCTTAGCATTTTCATGTTTAATTATCATTCCAAACCTGTAATATATGATGCATATTATTGTTATTCACTTCAACATGTGGTGCATATTGGTACTATTTATTACAGTATATGGTGCATATTATTCCCGTAACATGATATGTATATTGGTATTATTCAATTACAATGTATAGCACATACTATTCCTATAATATGTGATTCATGTTAATAATACTAACTATAATATGCAATACACATATTGTTATCATTCACTGTAATGTGCTACACACATTGCTCTTTGCATGAATCGAAATCATTCATTTTAGTTTCAAACGCATTTTTAACCTTATTTTTAAGCTTCCTTGACTTTCTAAACATGATTTGGGCTTGATAATAGCTCAAATTAATTAAAATAATCTCAAAATTATCATTTTTTTATAATCATAAATTATCAATTATACATTTAGGATTATATATTTTTGGCTCATATTAATTGAGGATGAATTTTTAATTACTAATTAGAGGATTACGATATTACTTAACACTTAATTTTTATATTCCTAAATACTAATTTGTAATAAAATAGACCGTTTATTCTTGCAATCCCCTCATTTACTACTTGTATTTATTTATTCACTTTGGTTTGTATCCTTTACTCTTCAAATCCCATGTTGCTATATTTGTTATTATTTTGTTATCATGGTTATATTTGTTGCCTTGTTTGTGTGTTATTCATGCTATGGATATCATATTACTTGTTAGGTGTAATTAATTGATTAATATGGTAAAAATATAATATGAAACTCATAAAAGTAGATATTCATCATCCAAACTCATCTTTAAAGGGTTTAAATAGCACTTATGTTATGAATCAATTTAACCCCTATGTGTTGATTGTCATATATTTGATCATTCTAGGTTGAGATCATCATCCCGTCTACAATTATAATGAAAAATAAATTAATATTAAAATGTAGAAAATACTATGAATAAATAAATAAATAAATATATAGATTTCATGACATGATGATATGAGATTTAATGATATCTCAATTTCATAACAAATAAGAATAAGATGGAATATATAAAAAAAAAAGGTAATATTGTTTTGGTTGTGAAATATTTTAGAATAAAATATCATAATGCAATAGGATTCACATTTCCATATGCTAGTTCATAAACGAGAACTTTACATAATTGTATCATTTTAAAAAATATATTATGAAAATACAACCCTCTTTAAATAATTATATATATTTATGTGTATATAAATCTTGAAAAACTTCATAAATACTTGATTATATTTAAACATTAAGTTTAACATTAATTATGTTCATAATGAAAACTGTATATTATTTATTATATTAATTAATGATAAAATTTATATAGATTAATTATGATATATTTTTTTAAAAATTTATTTGAAATTTGAAACTTAAATTATATCCTTTCTTTATATTTATGTATGTTATATGTTTATCAATATTTTTTTTGAGAAAAAAATATAATATTAAAGTACTATGTATATATACTGATAAATATATGGTGATATACTTGTATATTATTTGTATAAAATTAATATTCAATTGTTATTCTTAGATTTTAAAATCATTAAAAATTATTTACAATATGCATACAATTTATATATAAATATACAATCTAGATATTTAAATAAAATTTATATATAAATAAAAAAATAACATATATGATTGGTATACAATATAACATAATTTCTAATATATTTTAAGGTAAAATCTATTTATATATTTAATATCTTTTAATATACATATAATATACAATAATGAAAAATATAATTAATTTTTTAATGTACTTCAATGTACATAAAAATGAATTATTTTAACAGTATTTTTTACATGAAAAATTATTTGAAGAAACATAAAAGAAAAAAGATGCATAGTTATAATTTATTTACTTAAAATATTTTTAAAGGTATATGAAATTAAATATTAATTGATAAAGATAAGACATAAACTAATGGAAATAAAAAAGCTAAATGATAATATGATAAAAAATTATATAATAGTCAATCTAAGTATGTTTATAAAAAAATCCTGTTTCGTAAAAAAATGATCAATTTTATAATAATTTGTAAAACGATATATTAATTAAAATAAATCTGAAAAAATGATATATTCCCTAAATTTCTCTTCTTAAATGTCCATGGAAGGATCCATGTTTGCTAAGTGGAGGAGCCTATGAAAAAGGCCTTTCTGGATTAAAGCCCATTTACAAGTCTATATGTGGTCAGTTTGCTTGGGGATTGAGATTATTTAAAATCTTATGATTATTTTTAAAATAAAAATAAAAATTTAGATTTCATTGTTTATGAAAAAATGATAGAATATGAAAAACTATAAGAATAAAATTTTTTAAAAAATGAAATTTTATAATTTTATAAAATATACTTATTTTTAAAATCAAATAAAAAATATTTACATTCAATATTAATTTTGTAAAAAATAAAAATTGAAAATAATCCAAAAATCACTTTTTGCCTCATTTTGAGGAGTACAATATTGTAATGATATCAACTATACACTTTTAAAAAACATGCAATCCAATTGGAGTTAAATTTATCCATTTAAGCCATGATTTGAAATAAATTGACCCACAAAAACTATTATAACACGTTTAAATGTCATTAGTCATTATGGTATTTAAAATAAAATATTAGGTAATTTTTGCAATTTTTGGTACCAAAAAGGTGATGCCCTCACCCCAAGGGCCCCCACCGACCGACCCGACGAGCATCGTGAGAGAGGGTAAATCATGGTATCCAGCGGCCTCCTAGACGGAGACCCAGGTCTTGGTGCCCACAAGAAGTCCACCCAGAGGGCGTTACTTGAGATTATCTCACATTATGCTTAATGTTAATCTATAAAAGAGTCATTGTGGGGAGTGGGAGGCAGCTAGACTGGGCGTTGACGTGTTCCCTCCAGGATTGTGCGAAGGCAGGAAAATATTAATGGGGTAGCAGTATCCTCAATCTCCATGACAATACAGATGAATGAAATAATAAATAAATGCATTTAGAATAGAACACCGACATCTGGCAAGTACAATGCAATGGGGTCGATGTGGGATCCCTAATTCTCAGCCGTATCTATTAAAATATCCCACTTCTCCACTGCATTTTGAAGTATTAAGAAGACGATGGAGAGTAACATCGAAATCACCGAATAATAATACAAGTAAGCCTGGATTTTCAATGTTAATTATTTGGTTAATCAGTCATAGCAGTATAACATTAATAAATTGATATATGAAACAATCACGGGCTACCATGAGAAAGATGCAACTTCTACAAACATGCATGCACTTTATGTATCAAACTGGAGTTTACTTTTCGATAAATAAAATCATTTATTAAATAACACAAGATAGACCCGTGTGGAGGAGCATTGTAATTATGTATAGTAGTAGAAGAGAGTACAGACGGAGAAGAAGTGAGGAAGACAGCGTAACCTCCCATAATTAATTTCTGGGAATGGGACAACTCGAGCTTTTTTATTAGCTTTTGATGGATCCTATAACTCATCTCATTACTCATTCTGTATTCCATCTTATTTGATATAATAATATTACCATTTTAAGAGCTATTTCAGATAATTAATGATATTTTTAAATAAAATTATTTACCTTCAAAGGCTATTTTACTGACTTTTAATCAAAATCTTTATAACTATCCACCATTTAACTAAACATTTTCTTATAAATTACTTCTTCACTAACCATTAATATACATTTTATATTTGAAAAAAAATTAATTTAATATTATAAAATTATAATTCTGAGTAGGAATGGAGTTCAAAATGAAAACAGAAGTCGGCCCTTGGGGTAATACCGATGCAACGATCAACAACTACCGGTCTCGCATCTACTAATCTGCCATGTGCATGCTTGGTGAATGCCACCGCGCCATTTGATAAGGACCGGTCAAGCCGGAGGTTTATATTTCGAGAGGCGGCCATTTATACAACCATATGTCACTACGTAATTAAATTTATTGAATAATTTATATGTATTTAATATTTAAAAATCTTCTTACGTATTGTATTTAATACTTAGATTTGATTTTTAGTTTTTCGAACATCACCTTAATTTATATCCACATTCAGGTTTATTTTGACATTATTGACATTCAAGTTTTCTCGTATCTAAGATTCTTACGTGAAAACAAATCCTGTGAGGAGTGAGATTGATGAAATGTATGATGAGGCTGATGATTGAACTAAATAGGCGTATGAAAATTACAATTTTTTTCTATTTATTAGCATGTTTTTAATATGTATATGTATGTACATATGTACCTATATAACATTAATCATATAATTTATTGAATATATTATGTATTTGATAATTTTTAATTGGATAATTTGATTTATTATTTTCAATAATTATTTAAGTGATTTTATTGTGATCATTTCAAATTTTAGAAAGATAATTATCATATCATATCTTAAAAATATTTTTCTAACTTTTTTTATTTTCAAAATATTTTATGGCAGATTTAATTAATTTTTTCAAAAGTCAAATATTATGTTTCTATATGGAAGGAAACACTTCTATTTATCAAAAGAAATCTGATTCAATAAGCTATATTTGTGGAAGGAATCCAACCTACATCATGGAGGATTTCAAGGAGGATTTTTTGAAAGATCATTTTAGTAAAGTTTTTCTTAGCATTTTATTAAGAAAATTTTGAGGATATTTACTTTATAAAGCTCAAATCTAACATCTTTGAAAATATAAAATTTTTTTAAAATATAAAAATTGTAAGTTTTAAAAAATCAAGTTTGGTAATAAAACTATCGGTCACGTAAATCAGTTTACTAATTTCATATAATAAACGTTATTTCCAAATTAATTTTGATAAACCTACATTTTTAAACTTTATCTATTTGAAATATAACGATCATATTTCTCAAGTATAAATATATGAGTTTTTCAAGTTGGAAAATACAGAAAAGAAGAATGAAAAAGAATTAATTTATATACATCTAAAGTATTTTCAAAAGATCTTCATTTAAATATATATTCTCAATCTTTTCAATAGGTTTTGTAAAGGTGTGACGATTGTTATTATTTAATCATTTGATTATTATGAAAGATTATCAAGTTAGCCTATTTGTGTAAAATTTAAAAAGGTTACAAGTTAGCATATGAAAAATTAAGGTTCAAGTTGCTAAAAACTTGTAGAGGTTTCCAAGTCAACCTGCTAAAAACTTGAAGAGGTTGTAAGTTAGCTTACTGAAATCTTTTATAAATGCTGCAAGTTAGTTTACTAAAAAATTTATTATAAAAGTTCCAAGTTAACCTTTGAAAACTTATTATTTTAATGAAACCTTAAAACATTAATTTTAAGAGAGTGGATATAAGCATTTAGGCCAAACCACTATACATTGTGTGTTCAATACTTTCTTCTCTTCTCTTTCTATCATTAACTTGTTATTTTTAATTGCTTTATTTTTAAAAGACTTTTTGTAAAAAGGATTTTGATTCGATCAATCTATTATTTTCAAAAAAAGAGTTTTTAAATATCAATCAATTTATTTTCATAACTTTGATTTATTTTTGAATTGAGTTAGTTTTGACAAAATAGTTTGCTAAAGTCTATTTTAGTTCACTAATTTCAAAAATAGTTATATAGTTTTCAAAATAGTTTACTAAAATTATTTTAAATTTTTTAAGTCTATCAATTCACCCCCTCTTGACCATTGCTTTTGGGACTAACATTTAGTATAAGAGCTTATCTTTAGTTTACAGGTTTAATAGCCTAAGAGAGATCAAATGGTAACTAGTTCAAGTAACAATGTGGTTCTTGCTCAAAATGTTAAAGAACATTCTACAACAAGACCTCCTTTGATGAATGGAACAAACTACTTATATTGAAAGACTAGAATGAAGAACTTTATTCAATCAATTGACATTGAATGTTGAAAAAATATCTTATTTTTGTGTAACACTTCCTATTGAGTTGGATGAAAGCAATTTCCACCAATGTTGATTGGAAGTTAATCCAAGTGAATCCTAAAGCTGTAAATATTTTACATTATGCTATTGATGTAAATGAATATAACGTGTTTTTGCTTGTACTACAATACAACAAATTTGGAAGAAACTCAAAGTTACTTATAAAGGGATGAATTAATTCAAGGAGTTAAAGATTAACATTTTATTGCATAACTATGAAGTATTTTCTATATAGCCTGATGAGAATATCTTATAAATGACCAGTGGATTTACAAATATAATGAACAAGCTAAAAAACCTTAGAAAAGATATTTTAGAAGAAGAACAAGTGAAAAAGATCCTTAGATTATTTCTTGAGAAGTATGAATTAAAAGTTACTATTTTATACTAGGTAAAAGTTCACCTATGATGAACTTATTGGCTCGCTACTTACATATGAAATCATTCTTGGTAAGAAGAAGGAAAATGAAGATAAGAAGAAAAAGTCCATTGCACTCAAAGCTTTATCAAGTGATTAAGATTCAAGTAATGATAATGATGATGTTACCATGCTTGCATGAAGATTCAAAAAGTATTTTAAGAAAGATGACAAGTTTTTAAAAAGAATAGGTAAAAAGAAATTTTAGCTAAAAGATGAGCTACACTTAAAGAAGGAACAACAAGAAGTAGTCTGCTATGAATGTAATGAACCCGAACATATCAAACCAAAGTGTCCAAAATTAAAGAAGAAAGATTCAAAGAAGAAAAAGGCCATGGTGACTATATGAAGTGATAGTGACACTTCAAGTTTAGAATATGAATCCAAAGAAGAAGTAGTAAACATATGCTTTATGGCAAAATGTGATAACGAAAGCAAAAGTGAGGATGATGAACAAGAGGTAAATCATTCATCCTTATATTACCATGAGCTTGAAAAAGGTTTTGAAAAATTATTTTTTAGGTTTTCAAAATTGGGTAAAAAGTATTCTAGTTTGAAAAAGGATTTTAAATCTATTCAAGGAGAAAATTTTGTTTTGAAAAATAAGAAAGAAAAACTGGAATCTAAAATTCGCAAGCTAGTTTTGGATAATCGCATTTTGAAAAAGGATTTTGAAAACCTAAATAATAAAAAAAGGCTTTTAGCTTAAGATTAGAAGTTCTTAAAGGAAAAGAATTTTATCATGATTCACATGTTTTAAATTTGAGAAAAAGATAATATTTTCTAAAAATAACACTTGCTTATAATTCAAACATAAGGTGTTTTCATTATAATTATTATGGACATTATTCTTATATTTATTGTTTTAAGAAAGATAGCTTGAAAGGAAAAAAGTTTGGGTGCCTAAGGAAACTCAAACTAACACTAATATGAAAGGACCAAATATACATTAGGCACTTAAAAATAGGTAATTGCTTACAGGCGTGTCTAACAAGCAAATATGATAATAAAAAATCGTACATATATAGTGCTTGTTCGAGGCATATGACTGGTGATAAGAGCAAATTCACCCAAATAATAATGACAGTAAATGTCAATGTTAGCTTTGGATATAAAAGCAAAGAAAAAGGTATTGGACAAAGAGATGTTGGATCAACACTTTGTATAAAGGATGTCTTATTAGTCAAAAGATTGAAATTCAACCTCCTAAGTGTAAGTCAATTGTATGATAAAGGTAAAAGACTTATTTTTGAATCTACTCATTGTGAAGTTTAAGATGTGTCTAATAATAACACAATATTTATTGGTAAGAGACATGATAATATTTATTTTTGTCTATTTAAATGACATCAATGAAAAATATTTGATTTTATATTATCACGATAGTTGGTTATGACATCGTAGACTAGATCATGTGAGCATGTATTTGATTTCAAACCTTGTAAATAAAAATCTTGTTAATGATTTGTTAAAATTAAAGTTTAAAAAAGATCATGTTTGTAATGCATGTTAACTTGGTAAGCAAACTAAAACTTCTTTCAAAAGTAAAGGCTCGATTGTTGATAAAGATGAGGCATTTAACAAGTTTATTTACTTTTACAAACAAGTTCAAAATCAATAAACCTATAAAATTATCCCTATAAGGAAATTTAAGAATAAATCCTTTAAGGATTACTACAATAGATATGGTATTACTCATAATTTTTCAGCATCAAGGACTCTACAACATAATTGACTGGTTGAAAGAAAGAATCATACTTTACAAGAGATAACAAAGATTATGCTTAATGAAAGGAGCTTGTAAAATACTTTTGGATCAAAGCAATCAACACATCATGTTACAGTATCAATCATGCTCTAATAAGATCTACTTTGAAAAAGATACCATACAAATTAATGAAAGGTAGAAAATCCAATATAAGTTATTGTCATATGTTTTATTGTAAATGCTTTGTGTTAAATAATAATTAAAATCAACTTGCTAAATTTGATGTGAAATCAGATAAAGTAATTTTTCTTGGTTATTCTAATCAAAGTAAAGCATATAGAGTATTTAATAAATGTACTATTACTGTTAAAGAATCTATATATGTGGTTTTTGATTAAGCTAATTAGACTTTACCTAGTAAAGATTCTATGAATGATGATTGTGCAAAAAAAAATAGTAGCACGCAAGTAAAACAATATGCTAATTTGGTAGAAGAATAAAATCAGTCAGCTAATATTTGTAATGAATGATAAAGTGTAAAATAAATGGTTGAAAAACATAATCTTTATAAGAATTGAAAATATCATAGGAACCATGCAAAAGAAGACATATTGACTAGTCCCTATGTAAAGATGATGACAATATCTCAATTAAGAAATCTTGTTGGGAACATAACTTTCATTTTCTAAATTGAACCAAAAGATGTGATTGAAGCACAAAGTGATAAAAGTTGAATTAATGCAATACAACAAGAACTAAATGAATTTAAAAGAAATAAAGTAAGAACACTTATTCTTAAGTCAAAGGATTATATAATCATTGTAATAAGATGAATGTTTTGAAATAAGTATGATAAGAAAGGCAATATGGTTCAAAACAGAGCAAGGTTAGTTTCTCAAGATTACAACCAAAAGGAAGGTATCAATTTTAATGAGATTTTTGCTTTAGTTGTGTCATGCCTAGCCCATACCTGGGGTAACATGCTCCCATAGCATAAATACCAATTTCCCATAATGAAACCGTTACCCACCCTACAAAGGATACATCGTCTATTTAACCTATTTTGAATTATATGGGTACATGTTACTGTATTTAGTGGTGATAAGGCAATGACAGTGTGGCGTATGGTAGATCTTAAGTAACATAACCTGGAAATCCATTCATTTATTTATTCAACAGCCAAGATTCATAAGCAACTCTGATATATATATGCATGATGTTAAGGTCATACATTAGGGTCCTTTATAATTACACCTTTAAGAAGTATCACCACCAAAAGAATACAATAACATCCATTACCTCTTTGACCAATAAGGATTACAATAATAAAACGTGTGGGAATATGCCTTTATAGTCCAGTACCACTTTGAAAATGGGGTTCTCTGCTGATGCCAAAGATCGCTACTTAGTACACTTTACCGGTCGCTCTCCCGTAGACTTAGTACCTATGTTCATCAAATGATAAATGCTGAGTAGAAAACTCAATGGTGCTAGTGAAACACATAATCACATACATATCATAATAGTAAACCATCCATAGTCACAATCAAGTTAATGGCATTTAGCATTATCACATCGTAACATGTCATTTGACACTCCCACTCATATAATAGCACGGTCATAGAGAGCCATCATCCCATATAAATAATAAGAATGAATAAATGAATATATTTCATGTTTCAACATGGGTAATGAGAATGCATTCATGCCATGCATTCTGTCACATCCACGTAAGTGACATGTTTGGTATACGTATAGAGGTCTATGTGCGTATGTGTTTTCGATATGATGTTGTATTACGTATGATGTATTCTTGGATTTGATTGTATGGATGTATGCATATATGAATGTATTTATTGATGGATATATGTTATTGCTTGTGATGCTGTCACCTTATTGGGAAGTATGACTTCTCGATTGGATGAGAGGCAGTTATTCTGATGTGTTTAGGTTGGGTTTAGGAGTGTTTTAGTAGGTACTGGGTGAGTAAGGGACCAAATGGCTCATGTCCTGGTTTTCTAAGGCTCAGTATGGGCGTACGCATATTCGTATGGGCGTACGCATATCCATACGGGCGTACCAAGTTTCCTGGAGATGGTACGGGCACACCAAGAGGTTGTACGGCCATACCGTAACTCGTAGGAAAAATGGTTTATCAGGAAGTTTGGGGTGGTACGGGCATACCAGATAGCGTACGGCCAAATGGTTATTCACAGGAAAATAGGGCATCAAGATTTTTAGTTCGGTACGGGTGTACGAAGACTGGTACGCCATACGCGACATTTTTAAAAGGATAAACTTGGAATTTTCTTTGACTATCTTTCTTCCACACTCTTCTAAACCCTTCTACACTCAATATAATAGTAGAATTCGACCTGCTTTATTGTTTTTACACCGTGAGAGCTTGAAGAAGCGAGTTTAGAGATTAGTCTATGGATTTAGACGCTAGAAGTGACTCCCTACAGGTTTGTGTTAGTTCATGTCATGTGTCTTAACTACTTCTTCTTGTGTCTATAGGACAAGTACGGCCAAGAGATTGATATTTGGGGGTTAAATTCCCATATATGTGTTGTGTAAACGATGCGAGCTTGATGATTGCTTAATTTTGATTAGTATGTCTCATTATACGGTTGTGTATAGGCATAAACATGACATAAGGGATTGTGAATGAAAGAAAAGAGTGAGAGAATAAGAGAAAGGCATGTTGGGTCGTATATTATACGATTCCATAATGGAATCGTATATTATATTGCCTCCTTCAGGAGTTGAGTCTCGAGACATAGAGGAAAAAAGGGTCTAAATACCCGAATAGATAATGCCCTCCTTCGGGAGTTGAGTACCGGTACATACAGGGACCCATCATTGTAGGCAATTATGCACAATACAGGGAAAAAGAGAAAAGAGTAATATCAGGAAAGAAAAGAAAGAGAGAGAAGGGTGTAAAGCACGACATTACATTTATTATTTGACTTGTGAATGTTGTATGTATGATGATATATTCCATTTTTGCTTATATGTTAACTAGCACCATTGAGTTTTATACTCAGTATTTATCAATTGATGGATGCAGGTTATGAGCCTACAGCTGAGGGCCCTAGTCATGATTACTTATGTTAGTAGAGAGGCAGATCCGGACGCGATCCGATTCTCAAGGTGGTCTTGGACAGTCGGGCGTGCTCCTTTTTATTAAGCCTAATGTTTTTTGTAGCTTGTACATATCATATTGGCAGTAGTCATATGTATTTAGGTGGTGATTTGTACAAACGAGATAACTAGAACCCTTGGATGTGAATGAATAGATCGTTATATATAAGAGACTTATTCTGTCATTTGAATGTATACTGGGATGACCAGGGTTTTATATTACCATGCCGCAACTTCCACACCATCATTTTTATGTGAGGTCCCCATACGACGTCTATTTATGCATGTATATGTATCCCTTGTAGTGTACATAGCGGTTTTCCGTATTGAAGGTCATTGTGTATGCTACGGGAGCATGTTACTCCAGGTATGGGCTGGGTGTGACACATTCCCCCCATCCTTTCTTTTCTTCCTTTTCCCTCTTCTTTTCTTGTAAAATATGCACATATCATTCTATACTGGGTTCCTGTAGGTACCGGTACTCATCTCCCGAAGGAGGGCATTTAACTGTATGGTTCTATGAACCCATTTCTTTACTGTAGGTCTTGAGACTCATCTCCCATAGGGAGGGCATTTAACTTTGTGATTCCGTAAGGGAATCCATCATTTGTGTGACCCAGTAGGTTTAGAGCATATAGCTCCATAAGCATCTCTCTCTTTCTCTTTCTTTTCCTCCTTATACTCCTTGATGCATGCCATGATTATGCATGTATGATTCATGACACTTCGTGTTCATAACACTTCATATACAAGTAGCAAGCTCTTATAAGAAAATACAAGCCATGGGCAATCTTAGAAGGAAAATACATCATCCTTCCGGACCTTACTTAGGTCCTATAACAAGAAAAGAAGCAAACATCTCAACTAGCATAAACCTATAGCAATACTACTTCTACCGTATGCCCGTAGTCTCGTTACTAAAGATCACAACCGTTGTCTTATAGCCCCCACAACTTCTAAGCACTAAAGAACTCTAACTCTGTTATTTTTAAGGGTTTAAGAAAGATAAGGATGAAAGAAAAGTAAGAAAATCTTTATGCTTATTCGTTGAAAAGTCAAACTTAAGTCACGTACGCCCGTACCACACCCGGTATGCCCATACTAAACAACATCTACTGATACACTATTTTCCTGCCAGCAATGGTACGCCCGTACCCCAATTTGGTACTCCTGTTCCACCTTATTCTACCTAATAAACTAAATTTCCTACGAGCAACGGTATGGACGCACAACCCTTTGGTACGCTCGTACAGTCTCCAAGAACCTAATACCACTGACTCCTCATGCTTGGTATGCTCGTACGGTAACCCGTACACCTATATCATAACCAATCTACAACCCACAAACCACTCTAAACTCATTCCCAAGGTACCTAAACCAATCCAACCTACAATATACTTTTAAAACATCAATAACATCATTCCAAACATGGTGTTTGCTCCTTAAACTACAAAGAAGTCATGCTTCCCAATAAGGCAGCAACATCCAAACACAATCATCACACTCAACACATACAACATCCCTCTTTACACTAATCAATAAGTACAATATCATTTTATAACTCAACATGCTTACACCCATACATATCATACATGCTACAGTCATATTCATATATCACACTCACATTCCATCATAATAACCATACTTCATACATTTTCACATAGTATACATAACCAACACAATCAAGAATTCCACCTTGTTTCATAACCATCAATCAAATAAACA
This sequence comes from Dalechampia spathulata, assembly GCA_948192965.1. Taxonomy (NCBI): domain Eukaryota; kingdom Viridiplantae; phylum Streptophyta; class Magnoliopsida; order Malpighiales; family Euphorbiaceae; genus Dalechampia; species Dalechampia spathulata. The sequence continues at coordinate 24,252 of CANYBF010501219.1, forward strand.
TCAACATATCCATTTATAAGTATGTTATCATATCCACGTGAGTGACGTGTCTGGTATACATATAGATGTCTGTATGTGTATGTGTATGTATTGTGCTATATTGTTATGATGTATTATTGGTTTGATAGTATGTATGTACGTATGCATGGATGTGTGATGATTGTTTATGATGTTGTCATCTTATTGGGAAGCGTGACTTCTCGGTTGGATGAGGGCAGCTATTCTGATGTGTTTAGGCTTGGTTTAGAAGTGTTTGAGTAGGTACCAGGTGCGTAAGGGACTAAATGGTAGATGTCCTAGTTTTCTAAGGCTCGGTACGGGCGTACGGGCGTACTAAGTTCCCTAGAGACGATATGGACGCACCAATAGGCTATACGGTCGTACCGTAACTCGCAGGAAAAATGGTTTGTCATGAAAATTAGGGTGGTACGGGCATACCATATGGGGGTACTGCCATACAATTGCTCACAAGAAAACAGGGCATCAGGACTTTAAGTTTGGTACGGGCGTGCGGGATTTGGTACAGTCGTACGCGACTTAAAACCCCATTTTTAAGAGGATAAACTTAGACTTTTCTTATCCCTTCTTCCTCTAAACCCTTCCTAAACGTCCCTAACCCCTAAAATTCAACCTCCTTTCTTGTTTTTATGCCGTGAGAGCTTGAAGGAGTGAGTTTAGAGATTGGTCTACGGATTTAGACGCTAGAAGTAGTTTCCTACAGGTTTGTGCTAGTTTGTATGTGATAGTACTAGCTTATACCAGGAGCTTTATTTACTTCTTCTTGTGCTTTTAGGCCTAGTATGGCCAAAAGATTGATGATTGGGGATTCGTTTCCCATATATGCTATGTGTTTATAATGTGAGCTCGATGATTGTTTGATATATTATGCCCTGCTTGTATATGTCTTATTATATCATTATGTATAGGCATAACCATAACATAAGGGACTATGAATGAAAGAAAGAGCAAGAGAAAAGAGGAATAAGACATGCTGGGTCATATATTACAGGATTCTATAATGGAATCGTATATTATATTGCCTCCTACGGGAGTTGAGTCTCGAGACATAGAGGAAAAAGGGGTTTGAAGACTCGGATAATAGTTGCCCTCCTTCGGGAGTTGAGTACCGGTACATACAAGGACCCAGCATGGTAGAAAACTATGAACAGTACGGAAAAAGAGAGAAAAGGAAGGAAAAAGGGGGTTGCAAGCATGACATTGCATCCTAAGTGTTTGATTTCCAACATGTTTGTATGTTTAATGATAGGTTAAGTATTTGTATGATTACTAGCACCACTGAGTTTTATACTCAGCGTTTATCAATTGATGGACGCAGGTTCTGAGCTTACAGTTGAGGGCCCTGAGTCATGATTGCTCATGTCAGCAGGGAGTTGGATACGGCTGCAATCCTATTCTCGAGGTGGTCTTGGATAGCCTGGCATGCTCCTTTTAGTTTAGCCTGTTATTCTCTTGTAGCTTGTACATATTGTATTGGCAGTAGTCATATGTATTTTGGTGGTGATTGTATAAACCCTTGTATATTAATGAATATAATTTTATAAAAGAAATTTGTTTATTCATTTGAATGTATGAAATCTAGGTTTTATTTCCGTATGCTGCAACCTTTCCACCACCATACTACGTGTTGTCCCCATACGACATCTATTGATGTACGCTTACGTATCCCTTATAGTGTATACCATGGTTTTCTAAATGGAAGGTCATTGTATATACTACGAGAGCATGTTACTCCAGGTATGGGTTGGGTGTGACATATATATATATACAGATAATGCAACACACAACAAGTGTCCTAATGTGGGTGTGGCAAGTTGTTAGACTTGAAGTAAATTCAACTTTTATGTACATTTACTTCTCATAAGAATTGAATACTTCATCAAATGGATGTGAAAAGTACATTTTTGAATAGTTTTATAAATTAAGAAGTTAATGTAAAATAACCTCCTAATTTTGAAGATTTTGAAAAATCAAATCATATTTTTAAACTAATAAAGGCATTGTATAGTCTTAAGTGAGCCCCTAAAGCTTGGTATTATAGACTTAGCACATTTTTATTGGGAAATAGTTTTACAAAAGGTAAAGTTAATACAACTTTATTTATAAAATATCATAAGGATGACATTCTTATTTTTCAAATATATGTTGATGAAATTATCCTTAGATCGACTAATGAGCTTATGTATAATGATTTTGCAAGTTTGATGCAAAAGAAATTTGAAATGAGTATGATTAGAGAACTCACATTTTTCCTTAGATTGTAAAACAAACAAAGTAAGGAAGAAATCTTCATCAATTAAGCTAAGTACAAAAAGGAACTTTTAAAGAAATTTAAAATGAAAGATACTAAAGCTTATGGAACTCCTATGAGTGAAACGGTGAAAATTGAAAAGGATAAGAAAGGTAAAAGTGTAGATATCAAGATGTATCAAGGTATGATTGGTTCATTTCTTTATTTGATTGCAAGTAGACCTAACATTCACTTAGGTGTATGTTTATGTATGAGATTTCAAGCTAATCCTAAGGAGTCACATTTAATTATTGTTAAAAGGATCCTTTGGTATCTTAATGGTACTCAAGACTTAGGTCTTTGGTATCTTAAAAATACTTTACTTAATTTGGTTAGCTATAGTGATGCAAATTTTGAAGGAAGTATAGTGTCATGCCTTTCTGAGGTGTAACATGTTCCCATAGAATAATTAATAATCTATGATACGTAGAAACCACTTATTACTCTACAAAGGATGCAAAAAAAAAAAATATATATATATATCAACGAAATGCATTGCGGAATCATGAACCCCACTTTGCGTATTTACATTTAGTATCTTATACATTATTTTAAACTCCTTGACAATCTTAAATAGAAACCTTTAATTGAACCGAGTCCTTGCCTTTAAAGGAAATCCTGCTGAACTAGTACTTGGGGATCTGTGCGTTCCCTTCATCAGTTAACTTGCATCCATTAAATGATGAACACTAAGTATTTCACTCAATGGTGCTTTTAAATATAATATAGAAAAAAATATATAATCATTCATATAACATGTATAAAACATATCTCATAAGTCATTTCACCATATTTATAACATCATCATAAAATCACATAAAATACGTTTTGAACATTTCAGGTTTATTTACCTTTATATGTTTTCTATGTTACACATATCTTTGTTCAATAATATCAATACCTTATTAAGTTTATTATCATGTTACATAGCCCTGGTCTCTTAAAACATTATGAAATCCCAGGAAGCGCTGGCAACACGTGCGATTTATAGTGGTTCGGCTAACTCTTGCCTATGTCCACTTTCTCCTAAGTCTCAACTTAGGGTTCCACTAAAATCTCAATCAATTACAATAAAGGATTCACCAATGAATCCAATCCCCA
>CANYBF010501226.1:0-10533 GCA_948192965.1 Dalechampia spathulata
TTGGTGCATTTGAGCTGTTGGATGATAAATTCTTTGCTAATAGCTGAGAAGTATTTTTGCAGGTCTAGTTTCCTGGGGGTATACATGTGGCATACTATGAGTATATGACTCACTGCGAATAGAATATTCAGCTGTTGGTGCATTTGAGCTGTTGGATGATAAATTCTGGATGCTTTGACAACTGATACATTGGGGATATTTTGTAAAATTTTGCTCATTTTTTCTTTATTTCCATGTAAAACATTCATGTTGCATCATTATCTACTTTGAGTGGTAGATAATCTTTTTTAAATTGGTATAAAATATCATATACTTAATTTTGATTCTTTAATTCTATTTGTTCTTTAATTGATTGCTGCAAATTTATAAATAAACATTGAGATAGAATAACGATACCTTGAATTTGGAAATTAATATATTTTGTTGAAGTAAACCATTCACCATTATAATATATCAATATTGATACTGAATCTTGCATCTTCTTTTCTATATTTTGTTGTTATCTTCTTCCCTTGCAGCAGTTTCTTCTATTAGATGTTGCAGTTTTTTGGATAAGCTGTTGCAGGTTTTTTAGATAAGCTATTGGAGGTTTATTATTGATTGATTTTCATTAGCTACTGTTTGATTGAATTTCCTAGGTGTTTTTGATGAAAGTTGGGCATTGTGTGTGGGCTTAATGAGGTTTTTTGTTGATATTTTTATGTTTTTAAATTATAATATGTAGTTGTATTTGATAAGGAAGTTATTTGATTTAGAAAATCTCATGAGATTCTCTTTTGATATTTTTTAATTTATCATGATAAATTAATATTGTAAAAATTGGTATTTTTGTAAGAAAAAAAAACGGTTGACAAACTTAAAAAAAATATTACCCTACATGGGAATTTCAAAAATTTCCCCTTTTTATATAGCTATAAAACATAAAAGCCCACTTCTATAAGCATTCCAAGCAACAAAAGGCCATATCTTTAAAATGGAGCCCCATTATAACGAACCGGAAGAGAGATTACCTACCTTCGGTTTTTTTTTTACCAGAACTTCTTTTTAAAAATTATTCTTTTTTTTTTACAAAAATTAAGCCTAAAATTTGAATTTTAAAATATTAAATTACAAAAAATTATAGGAATATAAGAAAATTAATTTCTTAAACTACTATAATATAGTCACCAAAAATAATTTATAATTTATAAATATTAATCTTAAAATATTTGCAATATAAATTATAAATATTATTAATTTTCTTTGTCTTGGTATTTTACTTTAAAATTTATGTAAGTAGGAAATTCAATAACAATACTTGTTTAGTCATTATTCATGTATTTAATACATTAATCAAACTAATGAAATTACTTTATTTTGTATTTTAAACACAATTTTTTAAAAATTTTAGATAAATTTATATTTTAAGTTTCAAAAAATTTAATTTTATTTATTTGGCATTTTATGCACAATATCTTAATGTAAATATTTTAAAGCATAATTACTCTTATTCAAATTTCAAATACGAACTTGATTTGAAGCTTGATTTTGAATCTCTATCTCTATCATTGTTTATTTTTTATTTTAATATTAATTATTGAAATAATTTAATTTTAAATAATAAATTAAATAATTATAGTTTAAAATCTATTTATTTTATTAGATTAAGATAATCGGTCAATCTAATTATTTTTTATAGTAAAAATATTTATTTAATTGATCTATAAAATATATTTTATTTATTAGATTAAATTAATTATTTAATTTAATAATCTTATAGATCAAAAATTATATTTAATTGATACATAAATTTTGAAAATTTTATTTATTTAAATGTATATTTTTATATAAAATAAATCAATCAAGAAATATGAATTAGATTTGATGATATTTGGCTCTTAATAAATTTTTTTAAAATTTATATTATATTAATTAGTTTATCATACCTGAAGAAGTAAATTAAATCTAAGGAAATATTTTTTAATAAAATAATTATTTTCAATACATATTATTGTATTTTTCTAGAGCTTGAATTCAAAGTTTTTAATTAAAAGATAAAAAATTTATTATTTCTATGGATGTATTGAAATATATCAATTTTTTAGAAAAAATAAAAAAAAATGGGGAAGTCATTTTCAATATATAAAGCATGGATGAGTATGGATAGACTTTTAATAGGGATGAATATAAGCTCACAACTTATAATTTCAACTAATTAATTAATTATTATAATAGTTAATATTGGTATTGACTGTGGACTAAATAATTAATTAGGATTAAGTTGGAACTAATTCAATTCCAACTAATTCAATTCCACCTCACACATTATATATTGCTTTATGAAGCTTAATGAAGCAATAGCTGCAGTGATAGTGACGTGATATTTGTATATATGGATATATTACTACCATATTTAAATATAATTTAGTCAAACCAACATAATTCCAAAAGGGTATTTGCATGCATTCATGGATTGACATGGTTTGCTTTGGTTTACTTGACATGGCTACCTAATCAACTCACACCATGAAGAAGAAGGTAAGACATAATATATACATATGTATATAATATTGAGCTTATATCCTTTTAAAAATAAGGGGTTGATATTAAAATAAAATAACTCTATTTAAATCATCATTTTATATAAAATTTTTTGATATTTAAATTAAAGTATCATTATATCTCAAAAATAATTTAAATTAATATATTATTTATTTATGTATTATTGATTATATGTTGTTAATTTGATAAAATATTGATTATTTTTTTGTATATTTTTATATTTATTCCTAAAAATTAAATCATTCATTCATGAATCTTTCATTCTTATTGGTAAAAAATTCATGAAATATGAATTTGAACATTTAATCAAGTAATCATTTATAAATTATTGATTCAATTTTAATCAAGAAATTATTAGATTCTCAATCTCTTGTGATGGATAAAAAATCTTATAATTTTATTTGACTTTAACGTAATAATGGGTGACTATTTATCCAATTTAAAAAGAAAAAAATCAAAATTTGTTTAAAATCATATATCATGTGATTGGGATATTTACCATTTTTTATTATAAGAATCTAAGATGAAATCTTTGCACCATTTATATATATAGGAAGGAGAGTTGAAGGTGATGAATGATAATGCAGCAAAAGGGGGGTGGTCTCGTCATGGGCATGGCCATACAAAGTGGAGTGCCACGTGCAAGAAGCCCACAAAGTGGGTGGAGGATGGAAAGATATTTTATGGTATTTATTGACCTTTTTTGGGGTATAAAGTTAGTGGGAGGATGAAATGAAATGAGGTAGGAAACTAGAAATTGGACATGAAACATAAGTTATTGGAGGGTTTGGATCGTTGGATTCAGTGAAGATTATGGAGGAGGACGAACTGTTCTTCAACGTCACCATTCTTCATCCTCCTTACACCCACCAACATTATCACCCTTCCATCCATCTTCATCCCTATAATCTTTTCACCATTCCTATCTATCATCTATATTATATTTTATTTGATTTTCATTTTACTTTTAATATTTTTGACAATTTATCTTTATCTTGATAGAATCTCTCAGTGATATATCTTAATTATAAAAATTATCTAGCTTTAATATATTAAACTAAATCGATAAATATATTATATTATCTTGTATTATTAGTTATTAGAAATTTGATCTATAATGGATTTTGTGTGATTTTATATGTTAAATTTTTGAAATAAAAAATAAAAAAATAAAAAAATAATTTTAAATTTATTATACGAATTAAACATGGGGTTTTATCTATTTATTAAAACTAAATTCTTCAAAATTTATAAATAATGAAAAATATTAGAAGATATTTGATAAATGACATATTAATGATGAAAAACAAAATTTGGTATGAACCTTTTTTTGAATATGATACAGTGTCTATAGTAATAATAAGTTTACACCCACAAAAAAGTTTTGAAAATGATGGAACATCTTCTATCAACACTTACATAAGATATAAACCAAAAAAAAAAAAAGGTAAATGAATCTAATTATTTTATTTAAATTTAATTTATTTATAATTAAATATTTTAATATATTGTGAGCTTAAATAAACTTAATCATATTTTCAACGAGTCTAATAAGTATAAATTATAAAATAATTTTTTTATTTTTATTTTAAAAATATAATTATGTTAATAAAAGTATTATATTTCATTAATATTTATGATTTTATATTAATAATTAAATTTTAAAATATTTATACTGTTTAAAAATTTATAAATCATATATCTAAAATTAAACTATTTTTATATAAAAATAATAAGTTAGTTTATAAATTAGCTTATTAAGTTAACTCACAAATTTAAACAAATCGAATATTGTTTAACTTTAGTTTGATTTATTTATTAAATAAGCTTTTATCAAATCAAAATTTAATTAGCTCACAAATAACTTAAATCATTTGTATCCCTAATTCTCGATAAAATAAATAAATTTTTATTATGTAATATTAATTTTAAATATCGAGGAATTTATAATAATTTTTTTGAAACAATGAAAAATTATTAATTTATAATTAAAACTATTATTTTCGTATATTTGGCCGAGGACTCTTCTCAATCCCCCTTTTCATTTTCATTGCACCTTATTTTAAATATTTGATATTAATATTTATGATATTTGTTTTATACTTCCTTCAATTAATTTTAATATAGCTATTTATCAATTTTTTTAAAAAAAATTATTTTTCAATATAATATTTTACTAAAAACACCTTCCCATAATTAGCATGATTTAAAATTTTCATGCATTATTTTCATTTTAAAAAATAATATCATTTAATATCACATATAAATTAAAAAAGTCAATGAATATTATTATTTTTTACATTTTTTTTGTTAAACTTTATTAATTATACTTACATAATTCTGTATTGCAATGTATAAAATCATATTAATGAATAAAAAATACTATTAACATTTATTTCGTTAATTATAAAAAGGAAATAAAATTATTATTTTAAAATATTTAAAAATGGAATTATGGTAAGAGGTGTGAAAGGAATCTTAATTCAAACGGGGTAGAAAGCAATAATTAGGGTTATGATTACGGTAATAATCAACAATCATGTGAGGCGCCACTCAGTATCACTCACTAACGGACGTCTAGTGTCTGTTAGATTCCTTTTGCTGTTTTGCGTTCACACTTGCTTTTTAACCTCAAAAGATTCCGTTTGTAACCGTGTTCACACCTGACAGGCCACCTAATATGGTTCTCAGCTTCTCTGACCGGCTAAAGTTATAGCTGGTTAGATTGCCACGTCATCAAGCAACGTTATCCTACGTGGAAATATATTAGGTCTGACCGTTTCTCCCTCTGATTGTGTGTATATATACCCACCAGCTCTCCATCTCCGAGACCTTGCTTTCTTTACACCTACGCCAACCAACCTCTCGAAATAAATAAAAGAAAAAAGAAAAAGCGCAGAACAAATGGGGAACTGTTTACGGCGAGAATCCTCCATGCAGTGGGGCGGCGATGATTGGGGATCATCACCGGTGCCGGAGGAGCCGGAGGACAGATTCTTGATGAGGTCAAGCACTAGTAGTTTTAGGAAGCATGAAATATTGCAGAAGGATATGCTGAGCGCAGAAGAAGATAAAGAAGAAGAAGACGAAGCAGAAAGACTTATTGCAGACAAGAAATTAGGGTTATTTACATCTTCAAAAACTGCATCGAGCACAGAGATAAAGATCAAGATCAGTAAGAAACAGCTAGAGGAGCTGCTCGTAAGAATTGACATGAAAGAGTTATCTATTGAACAAGTTTTAACCCAGTTAATGAATCTCACCCAACCATCACTTCACAGATCATGGAGGCCTAATCTACAGAGTATTCCCGAGTGATTTATGTGCATACATATACAAATATATATGTATGTATGTACATATATGATTATCCATTATTAGATATGATATGCTTTTGCTTCATTTTTTTCTCATATTATACATGTTCAGGCCTCATTCAAACTCTTTTTTTTTCTGCACTAAATGCATAAAATCCAACCATTAAAATCATGGTTCATAGATATATACTCTAAATGAATAGAGCAGAAAGCTTGATATGATGTTAGGTGATATGTAAATATGTAGAATAGGAAATTTGTTGGGATATAGAGTTGAATCTATAATTGCTCATTTTCACCATGAATCAGCCGGTGTTTGAATGTGGGATACATATTAGAAATTGGTGATGAGGAGGAGGCACTTATGGTGGAAGTGGGAAGGCCATTGGCCTTTTAACATGTCACGTGCTTATGTCATTGTCATTCAACCACTATATAACACCCTTTTAATCTAGCCATATATATAAATATATATATAGTTTTAGTTATGTAAATCTATAGTATTTAATCTTTTCAAATGAGTGCTTGTTATCATAGTAATATAACAATGACTTTTTTAATATACATTATTTTATTTATGACATTTGATTTAAAAATTACCCTTTTTATTATTACAAAAATGAAATAAATATTTTAACAAAATAAAAATACCTATGTATAAATATTTTTTTATTTTATGAATATTTTATTTGACTTGATATGAGTAAAAAATAAAACATTATATAGTTTATATTCAAAACTCTTGTTAAATATTATAAAATTTTAAATAAATACATTAATTTAAATTACTTTTTATTGAGAATGCAAATAAAATACACAATCCTTTTTTTCAAAAAACTAAAATAACCGTATTTTAATTACTTTATTAATTTAAAATTAAAAAATAAGCGTGAAACATTACAATACTATCCTTCAAAATTAGAAGAAGTAAAAAAATTTGTATTATTGAATAATAGAAATATATTTAAATTTAATAAAAACAATGGAATTAACCACAAATTAACCAAATCCATTAAAATATTATATATCATATAAAACCCTATATTTCATATTACTTTCAAACTTATATATAAATATTTAATACTTCTTTCATTCTATTTCAAATTTATTCCATTATTATTATACAAATTTCAAAAAGATTTGAATACCGATCATTAATCTGTAATCAAAATAATATTTTTATTAAATTATATTATTAAACTTAAATTAAATTATATAATTTATGAATATCTATACATATAATGAATATGATTTTTATTAAAAACACTGAAATCCATATTAGACATCATTAAAAAAATAAGCAAAATCATTATTTTCAGGTAATATGCTTTTTAACATATTTCAATGGAGATAACCCAACTGATTGTGAAATGATAAAGCCTTTTTGTTTGTTAATTAACAAAAAAAAAAGAAAAATTGAAAAAGAAGGAATAAGGATGTTCAAGTGAGTGACTATCTTCCTATTCCGAGGATGTAAATGGGACGAATTGTTTATTAGTAATTCGAAACTCGATTTGATAAAAGTTTATTTAAAGTTGTTTAATAAATGAATCGAGCTTAAATTAGATAATAATTGACTCATTTAACTTTATGAGTCGGGTAAATAAGAAGCTCATAAACTAATTTAATAAAAAGTTCGTAAGCTAACTCGTTAATTTATATAAGAAATTTAATTTTAGATATATAATTTATAAATTTATAATTATGTAAATTTATAAAACTATTTTTTAATTTAATTATTGATATAAAATTATAAATATCTATGAAATATAATATTTTTATTATTTTTTATTTTTAAATAAAAATAAAAAATATATTAAAATTTCTATTTATTAAGTTCAATTAAGCTTGCAATACATCAAAAATTTTAAAAAACTTGATTCGAGCTTGACTCGATTATGAACGAGTCAAACGTTTGATAAAACTGAACTCCACTCAATTTGTTTACACCCTTACCTTCTCACCTCCCACAAATGGTTGCCTAGCTGACTTGAGTATTGCATTAGGATTCGATCGTAAATTATTTAATTATTAAATAATTTTAAGTTGATTTTATCATGTTTAATTAACTAAAAATAGTGTTAAAATGATTATTTAAAATTATTGATTAATTATTTTACTATATATGTTGAAATTTTATATTGAAGCAAACTATTAAAAATCAAGAAATTAAACATATTAAATATTAAAAAGAATAATTTTGTCATAATTAAGCCCAAAATGATGTGTTTTTATGTATAATTATTTGCAAAACAAATTATTTAAAAAGCATTAAAAACACCATTTACATCCATTTATTTATTTATAATTATTTTTTATAATCATATTCAATGAACTTTTGATATCACTTATTTCAATTAATCGTGTAAAATAATAAAAATTAAAATTTAAGTAATTTAATATCAAATTAATTACATCAATTTTCTTTAAATTAATAAAATTTAATTTAATGATTCCTTAAATTATTTTGATTATATTTTCGGAATCATTTAATTGCATTGCATCTGTAGATATAAAAAAATTCAAATTAATTTATAGATCAATTAAATAAATATTTTTGATCTATAAAATTAATTAGATTAAATAATTATTTTAATCTAATAAATGAAATATATTTTATAGGTCAATTAAATAAATATTTTTGATCTATAAAATAATTAGATTAAATAATTATCTTTAATCTAATAAATTGAATAGATTTTAAACCAATTAAAATTATCCGATTTATTATCTAAAATTAAGTTGTTTTAATAGTAAGATAAATACTATTAAAATAATAAATAAATGAAAGGATAATTGTTTTGAAATGAAGATGAAAGTTAAATTTGTAAATTCCTTCCCCTCCAAATCACTATAAATAGAAGGCGTCGCTTCACTCCAAAACACATATTTTGGAAGCCAGAAGTAACAAGAAGCTCACAAGCTACAAGCTTTTCAAGCCTTCAAGATCAAATGTGTTCTTCAAGTTCATCAAGACGTTCAAGGAGGAGTCTATCAAGACGTTCAAGGAGTTCATCAAAGGTGTTCTTCAAGTTTATCAAAGCGTTTAAATAGTCCATCAAGGTGTTCATCAAGTCCATCAAGATGTTTTCCTCCATGGTGAAGTTTGATTCAAGATCAAACCCTTAAAGTACTTGAATTATTTTTCATCAAAAATCAAATTAAGCTATAAAAGCATTTGGAGGATTTAAATTCTTTGTTATAAAATTTTATATTAGAGATTTTAACCCGCTTCAAATTAATAAAATTATTTATTACTTAATTTCTAATTTTATAGATTTTATGCATTACAGCATCTATTTATCTTAAATTCAAGAATTTAATATTCAAATTATTTCTGTTAATTAAAATTGTAAATTTAATTTAAATTTAGTCTTAATTTCGCAGAATATAAAACGCCGAAAAGAGAGCGCGCCAATTTGATCTTACAAAATTTCATCCATTTCGTCTCCCTCTTCCTCGATTTGTAATGGCCGATTTCGAATTCTTTCTCTCTCGGCCTGGACTTTGAACCCGAACCCGAACCCGAACCCCAAACCCAACTACCAATCCCACTGCGACAACACTCCGCCGGCAATCTAAGTCCCTCGCCCAGTGCCCCGTTGAACGATCATAATGAAGATGAGAAATTTGGGCTCCAGGTCATGGATTCGGATCCAGAAACCGGACCCACTTCGCCTCGGGTATTCAAGCGGCTCCGACGAGGACCCGGATCCGGACTTGCAATTGAAGAATCAAGAATTAGGAAGATAGATAAGCTGAATGTCGCTTGTGATAATGGTGATGATGAGATTGAAGAGTTCTCTTCGCAAGAAGATTTCGTTCTAGGTATAGAAACTATATTATCAGCTTTGAAAATGGGATATGTTGCTTTTCTATTTTTTTAGCTTTTTCTTGAGTTTTTATTATCGTGAGAAGCGGGCAATGTGTATACAAAATAAATGTTGATTTTATGATTAGGGTTTTGTTTGTGTAAAGTGTACAAAGCTATGCCTTTTATTTATGCTTAGAAGGACCAATGTATTAGAGTTATTCTTAGAGTAATGATGATGTACTCTGGATTTTACTTTTAGATTTTATTCATCATCAGCATTCAAGTTCATGCTGTCAAGGAATCCTGGTGATACTTGGCTTTCTTTTCTTTTTTGTGAATTAGCCGAAGAAGATTTGTGATTTTGTAACTGTCATTAGTTTTGGATTTGCTTTGCATTGGTGCTAGTAACTGTATACAACATGATCAATGTTGTTAATTCCATTTAGTTTGATCAGATTACTCTCATCATCATCTCTCATATATATGGCTATCTGTTAGCTTTTTTTTTTTTTTTTGTTTTCGAAGATCTAAATTGCTCTTTTCATTACAGATGCATATATGCCAGCCGAGTACAATTCTGTAAGTAGCAGCTCGAAAGTTCCTCTCCGTGGCAGTGGGGCTGTAACCGCTCAATCTTCCAATCAACTGAAGGGGAAGAAACCGGAAAGAGCTTTGGATACTCCTTCTAGTTTAGGGAATGGTGGTATTGGGGTGATATTCCCGAACTTGACTATTAGCCCTCTTCGAAAGTTTCAGTTGATTGATTCCGACTCTGATGAACCTTCTATGGATAGAGATGGTATCAGAAAGATTTCAAAAGGTGAGTCATACTCAAAGGAAACATGTGATCAGAAGGGAAAT
>CANYBF010501381.1:0-10531 GCA_948192965.1 Dalechampia spathulata
CTATTCAGGCTAGAAGCATCGTTGATGATTAACGCCCAGGATGTACAGGTATTTGGTGATTCGATGCTGGTCAGTCACCAATCCACGGTCGAGTGGGAAGTCAAAGAGGAAAGGCTCAAGCCTTATGCTGAATACATGAAGTTCATGGTCTGCAATTTCAATTCCTACCAATTTATTCATATGCCGCGTGAAGAGAATCAGATGGCTGATGCTTTAGCCACACTAGCTTCAGTCTATGAGCAACCGCAGAATCAAGCTCAACTTGTGATTATCGAGCAGTCAAGAATCCCTTGTTATTTTGGGGAATGGATTATGATGCTAGACCCATCAGATGAGATCCCATGGTATGCTGACATCATGAACTTTCTGAAAACTAGAACTTAACCAGAAGAAGCCAACAGAACTGACAAGCTAGCACTATGCATACTAGCAGCTAACTTCACCTGGCATCAGGGTGTTCTCTACAGAAGAACTACAGATGGTCTACAGCTTCGATGCATAGTGGGGAAAGAGATTCAGTCTATTATGGAGACAGTACATGCTGGTGTATGTGGACCCCACATGAATGGATTCCCGCTCTACAGGAAAATCCTACGCTAAGGATACTTCTGGCTCACTATGGAGACTGACTGCATACAGTTTATACGAAGATGCCATGAATGCCAGATTCATGGAGACTTGAGTCACCTACCACCAGTTGAATTGCAGAATTTGACGATGCCTTGGCCATTCTCAGCTTGGGGAATTGACATCATGGGTGAAATCCATCCTAACACATCTAATGGACATCACTACATACTGGTAGCCATTGATTACTTCTCTAAATGGGTGAAGGTAGAATCCTATGGTAAATTGGGGGCAAGATAGGTTGCCAAGTTTATAGAGAAGAACCTCATATGCCGATATGGGGTACCGCATCACCTGGTGTCAGACAATGGAGGGCAATTCCAAGCCCAAGTTGCAGACTTGCTGGAAAAATATAGGATTGAGCACCATCGATCCTCTCCTTACCGCTCTCAAGCTAATGGGGCAGTTGAAGCAGCTAATAAGATGATCAAGCGCATTTTAGCTAAGACAGTATGGACTTACAGGGATTCGCACAAGCAGTTGCCATTCACCTTATGGGGTTACAGAACCACTATAAGAAGTCCTACGGGTGCTACTCCCTACACTCTGGTTTACGAGACAGAAGCCGTATTGCCAATTGAAGTGGAGTTGAAATCACTTCGTGTCATTCTGGAATCTCAGTTGCCAGAAGCCGAATGGAAAAAGGCCAGATATGAGCAGCTGGTCACTATTGATGAGAAACAGCTGAAGTCTTTCTACCACCTACAGCTTTACAAGAAGAGCATGGCCAATACATTCAACAGAAAGGTTAAACCTATAGCCATACAGGAAGGTGATTTAGTCCTGAAGCAAGTCAGACTCGCTATCCGTGATCCTCTTGGAAAGTTCAGACCCAAGTGGGAAGGCCCATTCCTAGTTAAGAAAATCCTCTCAAAAGGCGTTGTTAGCATCTCAGATTTGGAGGGTAACGAGTTCTCAGAACCTGTCAACCTTAACCGGTTGAAGAAATATTTTATCTAGAGTAAAGGGTAAAAAGGAAAATAGCAAAATAAAAATGAAAAGCCTGGTGAGCTGAAAACCTGCATAGGCAGTTCACACAAAAGTTAAGGCAAGATGAAAAACATTTGCTCGATGATTTGAAAATACGTTTGGACAACTCATGTAAAAATTAGAGCTCTTGAGAGGCAAAAGGAGAGCGTTAAAAATAATTGATCAGAAAATCTCGCACGAGGCTGGTCAATAATAGAGGTTGAGTCTGATGCGTATCTGGAACTTTTGTGTTGGTTTTAACATTTTCATGCAAATGTTTTAATCTCATTAATGCAAATGAAACACATGTTCATAAACTTAGCCTTAAGTAATACTAGTTGCAAACACAAAGCATTATCATCCTTTATGATATATTGTTGCTTAACAATATTTGATAGTACAGGATTCAAGCTTGGTGCAGCACCCACAGCTTGTACTCATCATCAGTGGTAGGTCCAGCCCCGAGAATCTACATCAGCGCTATCCGACGATGAGGCCAAGTCCTCTCCATATGCTCAATGAAGCGAGGCACCAGCCTGCCTCCCTCAAACTCCGTCAGCTGAGGTATGGTCTGACATTGACCACACTAATGATAAATTCTAGCAGGACTGTAGTGCGTGCAACACCTGAACCCCGGCAGTGGGATGCAATCTATGTAAGTCATCACAGTCACATGTTGTATGCGCCACCAGGGGCAGCTCCATCTGATCTTGCTTTCAGGTCGAGTCCCTATCCATTCAATCCAGCCTTGGAATGACATCGTCCTTGCCTCACCAAAGGCATAGCCCCTCCGCATATGGCTATGAGGAAGGTATCTCTGCAGGTTCCCTATTGGCAGCGCCATAATGCTGAGCTTCTCCTACAGCCAGATCTGTAATAAAAGAAAATAAAAACAAAAAAAAGCTCACTGAGTTGAAAACCTTTGCAAAAGGCTGCTCAGGCAAAAGTTATAGCGACCCGCTGAGCTGAAAACCCAAAGGGGTCAGTTTAGGCCAAAATTAAAGTCTGAAAACAAAAGTAGAGGCCCGATGAACCGAAAACCTTGCAAAAGGTGGCTCATGCAAAAGCTAAGGCAAAAATGTAATTTTCCAAGTTGAAAACCTGCGAAGGCGGCTTAGAATTCTCACTTGTAGAAGAAGTAGACTTCCGCTGAAGCGTTCAGACTATCCACGCTTCATTTTACCCAGACCAATGATTGTCTCTGCTATAATCATAAGGAAAGGGGTCCGACCCTCCATAATTTGGTCTATTATAGGCCCAATCAGCAAATCTCCATGAACGGATGGATCGACGAACAGGAACTGTGCCAATAGTCCAAATCCAGCCACCCTTGGCCAGGATGGCTCTCCTATAGATTTCTGACTACATAATCGGAAGAAGGCAACAAGATCTACAAAGCCGTCTGTAGTCAAAAGAGATCCCACCTCTAGTGGACTCATATCAAAAGCCCTGATCAGATAAGAGAATGCATCTTCAACATGCACTGGCAGTGTCAGCATCGCCGTCATACTGCAAGTAACCCCGAAGATGGCAGCAAAGTCCTCATACATTGGACATAACTCTACATGCCCGAACCAGAATACGTGAATCTCCGGATCCCAGAACTGCACAGTAGCATGCAGAAACGCATGATTAATTGAGACCTGTTGGAAGGTTCTCAAATATTGGAGCCTAATCTCACCCAATCGACTCCACTCATCATTTCCCCAATGACGGAAAGAGCGTGGAAGACAGACAGTGATTGCTGAGTCATTGTATATATAAATTTTTGCAAAGAAAAATAGATGGGTTATATTTTGCCAATAAACCAAAATGCATGGTAAATTTATAAGCAGCAAATAGCATTGGATCCCATTGCCAAATCCAAAAACACACAGTACAAGCATTTTTCTATTTTTACAGTCGGTACGCAACAGCCCTGACGTACTAGGCATGCAATGCCAGTCTGTAACGCACTATCTTATTCTAGTACAGAAACTACAGATTTCTGACGACATGCATATGGAAGCCTGACGCTACATCGCCTCTATACATCATCCTCTCTAGAGCGGTCATCCTCAGGACTGGGACTGTCCATAACATCAATGTTGTAGCGCTCCAGACGCACCGTCAGCCGTGCAATCTCTCAGTCTCTCTCCACCGTCATCTGAGCGAAACGATCACGCTCTTCTTACTCCACTTGCCTACTGGACTGTAAGCATAGACATATAGGCATATAAGTCATACATCCATACATACTCATGCATTTGCATTTCATAACAGGTACCTACCTGGACATCTAACATCTCAGACGAATGGTAGCAGCATAACCCTATTAGCAACCTTGAGGTGTCTGTTATAGCATCTCGATACACCTGCAAGATCAAAACATATGTCAGGCCATTGAAATCAAAGACACATCAAAATGTGTATACTCACATGGGTCATGTTCGGAGGATCAAACTCGATCTCACTCCTTGCCGGCACCGGGAAGGAAGTCTCATAATGACACCCAGTTGCGTCATAGGTAAAGATCAAGGGGCTCTGTGGCCACATCAGTTCACCCTCTACACAGTTCGCCGGATGTCCATACCCTGGGGGAACCTCTGGAGTACCTGACATTGTTGCCGTTGGGGCCGCATCAGCTCCAAAATCGTGAGATCTTTTCGAGGCACCACTACCTCAAGAACTGCCGACAGCTGGCGAACCTTGACGTCCACCTCTACCTCAAGGAATGTTAAGCTTGACTTTAGGCTCACCAGCTCTATCATGCTGACCTCGACGTGTAGAGAGTTCCACATGTCCCAGTAATCTCAGCTGGATGAAGACTAAATAGTCCACTGGCGACTCTGATAAACGCTCTCGCCCAGGCATACCAGTCAACCCAGTAATCACCTCTGGGTCTTTATCAGTACATGAAGCCCAAAACATCACACGCGGTGGGGGAGCAGGCTCCACGCGACTCTCAGGCCCTAACTGCCAGTCAATCACACGCTCTCCAAGATAGAAGAGCCTACCTTTGGGGCTCTCCAATAACATGTGTTGCTCATCTTTGCGCATCAAACTGGTCAACTATCCCAGCCTCGGATACATATTATCCCAGGGATAGGGACGTACCTATTCCCAGAACCACAAGAGAATAAGAACCTACTCAGGTATTTCTTAAACTAGTTCAATACAGTTTAATACTGATTAAATTGTTTCTTCTTACCTGATCCCAGGTTAAGTTGTTAAGGTGCTCCCTTAGCTCATCCATCATGTAATCCAGCCTTTGACATGGTGTGCTCCATGCTTGCAGATGAGGGAAGCCAAGCGGTAATCCTTGTGGGACCTCGGGCTCTGGCAGTAGCCCGAATTCATACGCCATGACCTGCAAAGCTAATAGATATAGTCAGCAAGACTCAAGCAAACGCTACAATGACAGAATCAACATAATTCTGCTTACCTCTATGACCTGCCAGCAGCCAATAAAGCGGTCTCTGTAATACCGGCTACAAAAATCCAAGCCCTGCATCAAATGGGCTAGTCCGGCACTGCCCTAGTCATACTGCCCAATAGCATCCAGATCGCGGAGGGCCCACAATATAGACACGTGGACGCTGTTCCTGGTATCATTGAATAAGGTACACCCCAGTGCATACAGCAGAAAGCTGCGAGTGTATTGTTCTACGGAGATAGTCCTGCCCAGTCTCTCTGCCAGAACTAACTCCCAAAGGCAGTCATAAGAAATATTGTGCCCACCTCTCACATTAAGGGACATACCCAGCAAAGTAAAAATGGTGTTGTATGCCCAACATGGAAATGTCAGCCTGACATCAAATGGAAGAGGTAGCCCAGCGCACTCCAGCCTAGTAATCCCGGTGAAGATACTTGGGGTGATAGCAATCTCACCCACATGCAGATGAAAAGTATGAGTGGAATCCATCCACTGCTCAATCATGGTAGTAATAACAAACATATTGCTCCTTTGTTCTGCATCGATAAAGCAAGAAATGTATGGACCAAAATAGCTCTGGTCCACTCTGGCGCGTATCTCCTGAGGCAACAGAGGGTACCATTCATTGATCCCCTGAATACTGCCAGTTTCAATAATTGTTCACTCCCTTTACAAATTACAGAATCCAGGTCAATTTCAGACTAACTTACAGAATAGATACAGAGGCTCTGAGCTCCTCCTCTCTACCCTAAATGCCCCTATTAATGCCTAAAATGCATAATCTCTTGAAAAACGGCTGAAAAACGCATGTTTCGGCCCATTTTCCACTGTCATGTGCGCCACACATGCCAAAACCCACTCCAAAAATGTCATTTTTCACAAAACCGACATGGTAACCGCTCACTTACTTAAGCCTAACATCTGCCTAACACAAAATTCTAGCCAAACACAAGCCTAAACACATCAAAACAAGCCTAAATCTCAATTTTTGAAAAATTCAAAAAACCAAAAAATCAAGCCAAGTCACCAAAAACTCACCTTCTCGGGAGGGGCTTGGGACCGATGGGAATCTATGGCAAAGGTTTCTACGATTGGATTACAAAAACGGGCCTCGAAATAGCTATGACGGATCGTGTACTCGGTTAAAGTATAGCTCGGGATGGATTCAGGCTCCCGAGGGGTCGATTGCACCCTAATTCCTGCCATTTTCACTAAAACGCTGAATTTTTGACTTAGGAGTCGAGAGAAAATTGTGTTTTAGGAAAGGAATGAAGTGATTTTTGAATTGGGAGCCTGGATATATAAAAATTTAAAGGGATGTGCACCACACATTGTGGAATGTGCACCGCACATCAAAAATTTTGCTAATGTGCGCCTACCACTGTGCATGCATGCTAATATGTGCCACCCCCTACTAAAATGCACATGAAAAATTAAGGCTATGGTAAAAATTTCAGAATTTTTTGAGGTCGTTTACTTTATCAAACTCAATTTTCACGAGCCACAGCGTGTGAAAAATCCAGAAATTCAGTCAGAATGCAGCAGGCTGATACTCAAAAATTCAGCTATTTTTCTTGGACTATTTCAATACCAATTTCACTGACAAATTATTTTCCAATGTTTGGCAAAGACAGGAAATTGATCCAACAGATGATCAAAAGCAGTCAAACATTTGGCTTCTAGTCAAGCCGTTGACCAACAGGAAATTGATCCAACAGTGTTACATTTCAACAGAGGGTCCCAAATGCAGACTTTGGAGATAAACAACACTTATTGGATGGCATGAGAACAAGATCTGACAGTTGATCACCCAGACCCAGCAGAAGGTCGCCTCTGGTTCCGCAGTTGAACCACCTGATCCAGCAGAGATCACTGAGTCAAGCCCTTGACTCCTAAATCCTAACGTATAGGCATCTGGATGCTGACTTCAGATGAATTACTCGCAAGGAAGCCATCGGTCTCGCAGTGACCACTGACCAACCCTGGTCAGAATAGTTTGGACGTCGGGCCCCCAGTAGTGAAGTTGGGGTACATATACTGGTCAAAATCGTCGACCAGAAATGTTAGAGGCCCAGTAGAGGATCCTGAAAGCCATTGCAGAGATATCTGACATTTATATGATGGCACAAGAAGAGACCCAGCAGATGGTCATCCAGGTCCCGCAGTTGACCACATTTGGTTCCTAAACCCTATCGCATAGGCATCTGGATGCTGGCTCCAGATGATTAACTCGTGGCATTGCCATCAGTCCCATTGGGGACCATTGATTAGCTTTGATCACCTAGCCCGAGCACCGGGCTCCCAATGGCAGGATTGGGAATATCATATCAGCATTGATCTTACAGCCCGAGCACCGTGCTCCCAGTGGCAGAATTACGATAAGCCTCAACGCGAGCACCTCTGCGAGTTAGGTACGCTTCCTACTTCTAGAGAAAAGTCATGTTATGATCAGATCATATTTTGACGACTTACACATGTGTTGCCTCAAAATGATTCTGATCAGGGGGCAAACTGTTGACCCTGACTTTTCACCATTGTATAATTTTGGGTTTTTATTGATTCGACTAGGATTTAGTCTCTAGTATCAATCCCAATTATGCATATAGGCCTCTGTGTCTTCCTCTATGTGTTCTGGTGCACAGAACATCTCAAAACTTGTGGGGCCCACCATGGCGCCTGGCAGGACCCACCACATATTCTGAGTATTCGGTGCATGCAGAACACTCTTTCCTATTGCCTATATAACGCAAATCATTTGTAATGTAAAGTATTGCATTTTGGCCCTAGGCACTATTCATTAGGAATAGTATGCAAGTGGGGCCTGCTGCCCCTATCGACCTATTCTACGTATTCTGTACTTACATAATACATCTTCTAGTTGCCTTACGCGAGGCGCGGCGCTTGGCACTACAAATGCCATTTTTTGGGCCCACTATGTTTTGGGGCCCACCTAGGACATCAGTAGGGCCCGCAACTTCTACTAGCCTATTCTGTGTATTCTGTACTTGCAGAATACATTTTCATCTACCTACGCGTGGTAGGATACGCAAAATGCAAAATATTGCATTCCGGGCCAAGGTTACTATTCATCATGAATAGTATACAGGCAGGGCTCGCTTTCCCATTAGCCTATTCTTTGTATTCTGTACTCACAAAATACATTTCGCTGATGCCTTGCGCAAGGCACATCCCGCGGCATCCCGAATGCCACATTTCTAGGCACACCGTACAGTAGGGCCCGCTTCCCACTACAATCCACTTTAGTGCATTCTGTATGCACAGAACACACCCTATTTACTGCCTCACTTGAGGTAGAATGCTTGGCATGCTATTTGCCACTTTTCAGGCCCTTTTATGCTATGGGGCCCGTAAGGGTACTATTCATCACAAATAGTACCCAGATGGGCCCACCGCACGAATTCACCAATCTGAGTGTTCTTGATGCATAGAACACATTTCCACTGACGCCTACACGAAAAATGACCTTCTGGCACACCAAATACCATTTTGGGCCGAAACTGGGTCGCAAACCCTAAATTGGGCCCATTAGCCAAAACTCGATGTTCGAAAGAAAATTTGAGAAAATTTATAACTGCAAAGTTTCTCAAAATGTCGATTACACTTTAGTTAACATATGACGCACATCTGGTTCATCCCGTATTGAGCGAAACGCATCGCGCTATGCGCTACACACATTGCATAATAACTTCACAAAAAGACGTTTGGTCGGGAGTCTTCTCGGGACCGAATTTGGAAAAACTTTCTTCTACAAAGTTGTTCCTCATGTCAAATAACACTTATATGTTTCGGGGTGCGTCCCAAAATGACCGTAGTGGGCCTCACGTGAGAGGTCAAAAGGCAATGTACGGCGTACATGGGCAATGTGTGGCGCGCATTGCCTATGTGTAGCGCACATTGCCTTCAAAAATTTTAAATTTTGGGTGAAAATTACTAAATTGCCATGCCTAAAAATTCCTCTATAAATATAGAGCTTGGGGTCTGTAAAATGGATCCTGAATTTTCTCAAAAGAGCAGCCAAACCTCTACCAAAATTACTCCATAATTAATTAGGCCCCTGATTAATTAAATCACTTGGATTTAGTGATAAAATTGGTTAGTTTAGGCTCCCTAAACATGGAACCAAGCAAGATCAAGGAAGAAAAGCCGTCGGAATAAGGTAAATTTCCCATTTTCTTCAATTTTCTTCATTCTGTCACTATTCTGTAGGGGATGTGCTACGCACATCACCTCATGTGCGCCACACACAGGCTATGTGTGGCGAACATGGGGTCATGTGGTGCGCACATCGCCCTAAAATTTTCCCGAAAATGCTGTTTTTCGTCTGATCTAGCCATTTTAGGGTCATTCAAGGCCTTTTCATGCCTTGGGTGCCCTAGATCTGCCTTAAAACTTGCTGGATCTAAAATAATTTTAACATTAAAATTTTTTTTCACAATTTGGATGCAAATCCACAAGCAAAAACCCGGTTTTAGGTCCGATCTACCTAGATCGGGGCTGGATCTAGGGTTTCTGCTGAAAATTTTTTAATTTTTCTCCAGTTTTCTTTACCATGTGCACTATATATTGCCCTTGTGCGCCACACATAGCCAATGTGTGGCACACATTGGCTTCAGTTTTCATAAAAAACCCCAGTTTTCGCCCGAACCGCTTTGGTTTTGAATTTTCTAGTGACTCCAATAGCTTGCTCATGCACTTGGGGTTCTAGATCTATCATAAATCATCCAGATCTACTTGATTTTAGCCTTAAAATTAATTATTTCAATTAATTGCTTAATTAATGTTTGGTTTGATGAACTAGAGGTCGATTCGTGCTCAAAATGAGGTACTGTCTTCATTAAAGTTGCTTGATTTTGTCTGTAGTTTATTTTTGTACTGACATATTTAATTTTCATGCAGATTGGCCTCTGATGTGCGCCACACACAGTCAATGTGTGGCGCACATCACATGATGCACGGCGCACATCCCTTGTGAATTTTCAAGAAAACTGTATTTTAAGCTGTATTTTGGTCATATTTTGATGTATCCAGCGGTATTTGAGTTTCATAGTAGCTCAGGTATTCTGGAAAAGTCATAAAATAATTTTTACATAAATAATTTTGGCCTCAAAATTAATTTTTAAGATAAAATGCAATTTTTACTCGTATAAATGCAATTTTTGATAGGATTGGTTTTTAATTGGTCGTAGGGCTATCTCCAAAATTATGTGTGATAATAGTCCTCCCAATTAAATTTTCCATGATCAAATAAAATAATTTTGCTTAAGAATTATTTTTATTAAAATGAATTTTCACGATCCGGCTCGTGTTTATTATTTCAATTATTGCTTAATAATTGTTGGATTTTGACTCTTGGTTCATACTTTTAAATGGTATTGGAATAGTCAATTAAATCCAAAATTCATTTGCTACTAATGGATTTATTTGTCTATTTTGCATATTAATCCATCGTGCATTTTGGATCGTGCAACTCGAGGGAGAAAAAGGGGTATTACTTAATAC
>CANYBF010501631.1:0-19543 GCA_948192965.1 Dalechampia spathulata
TGTATGCCATATACGTGTGCTTGATTGGTTGGCCGTATACCGTATTGGTTGGGCGTATGTTGCATGATGCATGTATGATGGATGCTATGGATGTGCATGTGTATATGTGATTTGTGTTCCTAGCACCACTGAGATGTATTCTCAGGGTTTGTCATTTGATGAATGTAGGTCCGAGTTCAGAGGGAGAGCAACGGGGCTAGAGGTACAGCAGCTGGTCATGCCTTGGACTTCTGGACGGACTCCTGCAGTTTTGTATATTTGTGCATAGGCCTTTTGTATTAGGATTGGCAGTATACTGAATGTATTGTATAAGAATCCTTGTATTTATATATCCAGGGTTTTGTTTTGGTTTGTAGTTATATTATCTTTATGTTGTTTTGAATTTCTTATACGAGCATTAGCAGGTCAGCTTCCCTTGTGGTATAGTCGTTGTTTGCCTGAGACGGGCGGGCGACGGTTATGCTACGGGAGCTTGTCGCATCCTCTTGAGTTAGGGTCGGGGGTGTGACAGTACCGGTACCTATAAGGACCCAGTATGTGCGAAAGGAATGTGCATAATTACAGGAAAACAAGAGTGAATGAGGGAAAGAAGGATGAGGGAGATTGCCAGGAGCAATTGCATTTGCATTACATAAGATGCCAGGTTGCAATGTTCTGTTATGATGTTTATGATGAGTTGCTATATGTGCATGATTGTTTATATGTGTTTCTAGCACCACTGAGTTTATCTCAGCATTTGTCATTGGATGACGTAGGTTCAGAGCCCTCGAGTGAGCGCGCGGAGAAGGATTAGAGGTTGTCAGCTGAGATAGACGGGTCTCGACTTAGTACGGGACTTTTGCAGCATACTCTGACTCCTTTTTGGCTGTGTAGTTAGAGTGGCAGTAGTTGTCCAGTAGTGGTGTAATTATTGTATAGCTTTGGTGGTATTCTGTACGCACTCACTTAATTGTAAGAATTATATCAGGATTTATATATATCGATCAGACACGACATTACCTGTTGTTCTTTATGGTTTGAGTGTATGTTGAATTTATCCAAGTTTATTTGGATATCGTGATGCTTTGTCGCACTACCACCATTAAGCTTAGAGACGTGTCCTCATATGACGTCTTCATGATGCATCCTTTGTGGTATAGGCATCGGTCTTTTTTCTAGGGCCGCTGTCTGTGCTA
This sequence comes from Dalechampia spathulata, assembly GCA_948192965.1. Classification (NCBI taxonomy): domain Eukaryota; kingdom Viridiplantae; phylum Streptophyta; class Magnoliopsida; order Malpighiales; family Euphorbiaceae; genus Dalechampia; species Dalechampia spathulata. Next base: position 1,176 of record CANYBF010501631.1, read on the forward strand.
CGAGAGCATGTCCTCCTGGGTATGGGCCGGGTGTGACAATGAGGACTTGTGCTATCCCTAATCAATCCTTTCTCAAGTAGTTCAAGAATTTATTTTTCAAATTCTTTTATCATCTCTCCGATGTATGTTATATTTTTTGCTCTGATGATAGTGTATGGGTCTTTTAGTTCTATCTTAGCTTTAATACCATTTAGAACCCATAACTTTAATGGATCTTCACTAAAGTTATCAACAAGCTTAACTAAGAACTTATCCCATTTTATCCCAGTTAACTGCATGCTATGTATAATAAGATTTCCTATTATATTTTGTGTCTCAGTACATAACTGTTCATACCAATTAGTATCATTTAAATCAATGTTTGACTCAAATAAGTGTTCTAGCATATTTCATATATTAAAACAGGGTAAAATCCAAACTTAAGTTTAAGTTTTGGATATTAAAACAGGGTAAAAGCCAAACTTAAGTTTAAGTTTTGGTTTTACTAGTATTGGAATCTTGACTCTTGCAAGAGCAACAGAATTTTCATCTTGCAAAAGGGAAAATTTTCTGTTTGTCCTTTTAAGAAAGCATTTCCTAAAACAAGGTCTGCATCTAAGTTTGGAATTACTAAAAGTTTATCAATTGGAAATTTAACACCTCCTATTATGATAGGGACTTTTCTTGCATAATGAGTGACTACATTTACCTCTCCTCTTGCCATTCTAAGGAACATGGGTTCTGCTAATTGATTCCACCAATCATCAGGTAATGCATTAGGCCTTGCACTACTGATTGTTGCTCCTGTATCTATTAATGCATCCAAAGAGTAATCATAATAGCCTGAAAATTTAAATGTGTTCTCAATGTATGTGCTCAAATTTATTTCTTCTAGGCTAAAGATTTTTTGTGATGCCACTAGTTTGGGAGATACCAGTTTCTAAACCTCATTGAAAGGAATGGAACATTGTTGAGAAATATTTTGTATTTCTTTTACAACCTCACTAATTATAGAGACTTGTCTTATTGCCCTAATGTATTCCTGATCGTCATCATCTTCGGTAAATATAGGAATACTAATTTCTTTGTATCCTATAATCTTTCTATTATCAGATGATTGACCATCCTCTTCTTGTGTTCTAGAAGTTCCTTCTTGATTTTGTCTTGGTCTTCTAATCAATGGTTCTTCATGACTTTCTTCTGATATTATGTTAGACATGATTCTTCTAGGCATGTCAATTAATCTCTTAGAACTTTTATTACGAGAGAAATTCTTAAAGTAATATCTTGAAAAAGAACTTCTTGATAAATAACTTCTAAGTTGAGGATCAGAGATTTTTCAAACCTCTCATAGGTTCTTCTAAACTAAGGATAATATTTTTACCCTTCTATGTGATTTGAGAAAATCCTATAGATCTAAAAGTTTCAGTTGGTTCAATTAACAACCAATGCTTGGGCCAACTAAGCTCTACAAGATTGATTTCTTTTTTGTAAAACTACTTATAATTGGTCTGTACTCCTGATATCAGCTGATCTTTAAATTCTTTCCATCTTTTGTCTAGAATAGCTGCTATCACTGGACTATCCACTAGGAGATTAAACAAAGAAACTAATCCTACTTGGACTAGACCTACATGAATGTACTTGTATTCTTCTTTTACCTTACTTGTCATCTCTCTTATTTTTATGAGATTGATAAGGGGGATATCCAACATTTCTAATTCTGTACTAGAAACCTGAGCCGTTGGCTCACTCTGGAAGATATTTACAATATATTCAAAGTTAAACCTAAACCTGCTATAAATAGCATTGATGTCTACCTTAGGCAGTTTCCATTCCAAATAACTTTTGGATGGATCATTGTACTAAAAAAATTCTTAATGTACCAGAGCATTATCCAATGGGATTAGCTCTTCATCTATGATAACTTCTTCTGAATTCATCATGAGTATTTGTGCTTGCCATAAATCAAATTCATCATTATCAGTTTTGTATTCTGAAACTACTTCATAGATTGAATATTTAGAGTCTATATCAGATAAATCCTCTTCATATATTAGTTTGTATACTAAACTCTCATCCTCAAAGAATATCCTTCAAAGATTTTCTTTTCTTTTATTTTTATATGGGCAGGTGTTAGCCTTATGATTTTTTGCCCCACATATCTAGCAATAGTTATAGTTGCTCAAAGGTTTTCCTTTTAGATACTTTGGCTTTCTTCCATGTTTTTTCTTGAATGCTTTTATTCTTTCTTTATCCCTAAGGTTAGTTTTATTTCTAATAAACCTTGAGGGTTTATTGAAATTCCTTTTAACCTCTTTTCTCAATATTCTTCTTTTCTTGTATCTATTGAATTTTTTCTTAGAAGAATACATTGTTCTAGGTTTTTGTTCTGGTCTTGAAGAACATTTGTATCTACCAGAAACATACTCAACTTGAGAACAACAACTCCTATTTAAGTAAAGAAGACGTTTTGCATCTTGTCCTACTTGGAGTTTAGTACATATCTTTCTTATGGCATACCTTACTGCTTGGATTCTTCTACCTAAACCATCTACAACCTTATCTTCTTTTATAAGCAATTGAAATGTTGTTTTTGCTACTTCAGACCAAGGTTCAGGAAACTTAGTAAAATAATAATTCTGATATGTAGTTTTAAGAAGCTAGGTCCATATTGTAATAGTACTTTTGAAATTCACAAGCAAAGTTACCAAAGAAACACATATTACAAATTCATAATTTCATCAAAGCCATTAAAGATTGCTCTTTTTCTAATGATTTTGTTGAGAAGGAGAAACCACAAAATTCTCTTTTTAAAGCATCTATGACTATAGCTAACACTCCATCTGTTATTACTTCCTTTCCAATTCTTCTTTAATGGGAGTATAAGCTATCAATGATTCTAAATATTTTTATGCATTTCCTACCATGGTAGTTGTACACAATTCGTATGCACCTGCTGGGAATCTTTGACTTAATTATGAATTTTATCATTATGATTCATTCATTTATTCTTTTTGAAGCATATTTTTCATAATCTAGTTTCAAAAAAGCTGATGGGCTTATTACACGCCTAAGAGGGTTATCCCAAGGTATAAATTTTTCTTTGGTTCTATGGGAATAATTAGGCTTGTACATTATTTTCTTGGTAGATAGAAGTTTATTGAATGTCCTATCATCTATATGCAATTGAGTTTCTTCTACCAATCCTAATGACTTTCTAAAGTCCTAAGCCAAATTGCTACTTTCCATTCAATTGCATCTAGCCTTTCATTTACTAATTTTCCTATTTCACTTGCTAAAACATTTCTTTCTTCAAATGGATCTCCTGTTGAATCCATTGAATGAAATTTTTCTAACAATTGGTTTACCTTATTTTGAGCATTCTCAAACGATGTTAATCCAGTTGGATTACTAGAGTCTAAACTTTCGGTACGACTACACATTAAAACTTATTTTCACAAGTTTAAATTCGAATAATAATTGAAAATACTATTGTTAGGAATTTTTGAATTCCTAAATTTTTGAAATTTTTTTGAAATAAAAATGTTTTTATCTTTTGGACTATTTTGTACAAGTTTAGTCCAAAAATTTGATTTTGGATGAATTTTATAAATAAAGAAACTTCTTATTTTGAATTTTGTCAAAACACACCAAATTGGAAAAATTTTTTAATGAGACATCTATTAATGAATATTTAAAAATTTTTATACCAAAAATGTCAATCATCCCAAAATGAATATTTGATTATTATTTAAATATACAAAATGACAATTATGAATATGATTTATATTTGAATTTTTTTTAATTTCTGGATCTAAATAATATTACGATTGAGTTGTTAATAGAGTGATTGATTTACCCAAAGAAGAGGTCATTCTTTCGATAGCAGTAAAAAGAAAAACTCACCACTTGCTATCAGCATTACAATTAACCAGCGTTTTTGTTTGACTTTGAGCTATACTTATACCTCAAAATTATTGACACATGGCATAACCTCAGTGGTCTTATCACTTGGACTTTTTTTTTTTGGAAGAATATAATAGTCAACTATTGATTTCAGCTGTTGGATTAAATGAAGTTAACCAGACGGCACAACACAAGAAAGAGTTACGGGAAGGATTTGGTCACCTTGAAAGAGAGAGATATTTGGTCAACATTTGTACAGACATATATGCCTAGAAACATATGCTTTATTTATGCATTGACTGAGGAGCATGATGTCCTTTTCTATGCAAAATAGTACGATTGTCTCATCGCAGTTGTCTCGAGAAGAAAAAAGAATCCGATGTTTCAAAATTATGTATATTAATGAGATGACATAATGGAAGGCATTGACCGATGGCTCTCAGTTGATTGCTTAGGAAATGGGTTATAAGCTACTAAATCCTACGTATTTTGAATTAGTTATGGTCAATTCCTGCTTTTTCATTGCACCCGTCAATCACGTTTTGTTCAGAAATTTAGAAATTGTATTATTTTTAATTTGAAAAATCCCCTCTTGGGAAGATTTTCAAATACCAATTAGCATTACCAATCTAATTATTCATTATCTGCTCAATATACCATTCTGCATACCATGCATACTCTTAGTATAGTGTAATTAAAGATAGACCAAAGTGTTATTTATTTAAATACTCCATTCCTCCCTTTGGAAAGTTTCAAACTCATTTTAGCCGTCCGATTATAACTTCTCTTTGACCTCCATTCTCCTCTCCTTCTATCTACCCCTTCACCCGGTCAATCATTGTCTATATCACCCCCCCTCCACCTCCTTCTCTACCTCTCCTCAAACCTTTCCTAACCTTTTCATGGTTTGTTAACTCTTGTAATTCAATTTTTATTTTTTCTGCTTCTTCTTCTTCTTCTTCTTCTTCTTCTTCTTGCAAAAGCATGGCAGTTGAGCTTATGAGTTTTACCAACGTGGAAGATCAAATGGCCATACAGGAGGCTGCATCTCAGGGTTTAAAAAGCGTGCAACACTTGATCCGTCTCATTTCTAACCAGTCTAATCACGTTGACTGCACCGTTGTAGCTGACCTCACCGTCTCTAAGTTCAAAAAAGTTATCTCTCTTTTAAACCGTTCGGGTCATGCTCGGTTCAGGCGAGGTCCCCTTCAATCTTCATCTTCTCTACACCCACCCGCATCGTCTGTTTCTACTTCTCGCTTTCAAACTATTAACCTTAACAGTAGCGGCAGTGAAGTTACAGCACCTGAATTCTCTCCGATTGCTCATTCCGTGGCATCTCCGGTCGCGGTTGCTTCGCCCAGCTTTACGCAACAACAGCCGCAGAGTTTGACTCTCGATTTCACAAAACCTAACCTGTTTACCTCTAACTGTAAAGCCACAGAGTTACAGTTTAGTGTGTCATCGAGCTCGTCCTTTATGTCCTCTGCTATTACAGGAGATGGCAGTGTTTCAAACGGAAAACAAGGATCTTCAATCTTTCTAGCTCCGGCGGTCTCTGGTGGAAAGCCGCCGCTCGCATCAGCTCCGTTTAACAAAAAAAGGTGCCATGAACACGATCATTCGGATAGTATCTCGGGGAATTTGTCGGGATCAGGCAGCGGCAAATGCCATTGCTCAAAGAGAAGGTACGTGATAAGTTTTTCGCTTACGGCGTGATATAGCAGTGTTTGTTTAATTCAAGGAGCATTAGTTTTAGTTGGTTGACTTGAATGGCCCAGTTGGAGTGTGATGGGAGTTAAAGTTAAGTGGGTCAAAAGAGCTATATCTTATTAATGGAGAGAGCACGCGTGACCGTGGCTTGGCTTTGCTTTGTGAAGATGACCTTCATACTTTTGTTTTGTGTGGCCTTGCATGATGGTCGGCTCTTATCGACTTAATCATCGTACCAAAATTTTGGCATGGAAGACTGATTATTTTTGTTTGTTTATTTGACTTTAATTTCAGAAGAAATCGGGATAAGAAAACAATTAGGGTGCCAGCCATCAGTTCAAAAGTCGCCGATATTCCGCCGGATGAGTATTCCTGGAGAAAGTACGGTCAAAAGCCGATCAAGGGATCACCCTACCCACGGTACATATCAGAATCACGATCTTCATTATATTATATACATATATATATTGGAAGTGGTCAAAATTAGGCGGCATGGTTGACTTGGATATTTGTGTTGGATTCAGAGGATATTACAAGTGTAGTACAGTAAGAGGGTGTCCAGCAAGAAAACACGTTGAAAGAGCCACAGATGATCCGACGATGCTGATTGTGACGTACGAAGGGGAACACCGTCACACTCAACCCGCGATGCAGGATCCCTTGTCCGCTGGTGTCGGATTGGTGTTGGAGTCGGCGTAGAACATATGTAGCATACACTAAACAATTAGATTAGGAAGAAGACGAAGGTTAGCGTTAGGGCGTTGATTTGGGTTGTAAATTTGTGATCCGGAATCTCAATCTGCCAGCAGATTGATGTTGCAAGTGAATAAAAAAGACTAAGAAGAATTTCTGATATATATTTTTTAAATAAAATAGTTTGATACAGAAGGTAAAAATTGGGGTTAAACTTGAACTGAAGAGGGCTATATATAAGTAAGCAGGTGATGTTGCTAGTGTGTTTGAAGCGATAAAAAGAAAAGCTTGTGGAGATTGATAAATCTCGGTAAGGGGGAATATCAGATGTTTAGTGCGGGAGGAGTCTGGCATCTTTCGACCATTTTTATTTGCTTTCTCAACTTGGAATGGCCCCATTAACACTTTTAATCTTCTATCTAACATATTAAAATAACAATTTTACCTGAAATTTCTATAATATAGCTTTTGTAATTAATGATAATAATCTTCACTATAAACAAGTTTTATACCAACTCTTAGATCTAAGAGAATAGATTATGATCAATGTAAATATGTTGATTAAAGTTGAGTAACAGGTATGTGTTTTTAACAGTTTATGATAGAATACTTTTTCATGGATTTCATTTATTATTATATCCTATTTTTTGAAAAAATTATCAAGAATAAATCACATGGTAATAAGGATTATTTACTCATTGTTAGCACCGATATTTCTTCAAATTCTCTGTCATAGATAATTTCGTTGTAGCAAATTTGCATTGTAATCCCAAACTTAAGGTTCAAGCAACATAACTACCCAAGTGTGAATCTTTACCAATAATCATATGATATTACTCAAATGGTGCTTGAATGGACATTGGAACGGTTACGGCTGCAAGTATAGGTGTAGCCATGTTGCAATACATCAATGGCAATGTTCATTCTAGTCTCCAACAGGAGCAGAGTCGTAAAATCAAGCAATTATAAGCTTCATATATGGGGAGGAGTTAATGTCCAACTTAGGGTCTTAGGGCTAAGTCAAGACTTGGGGCGATGCTACCAGGCAAAGTGTGGTAAGTAGTTCAATTTACGTGGAGACGAAAGAGTAGCAAGAAACGGAAGGATCCCTCTAGTTGGTTGACCGTCTTTGATGGTCCCTTTCGTCAAACTATTGTTAAATCTTATGATACATGGTCTCTCCTAATATAAATGGAAGTTATGTGTTTTAGATGGCTTTGCTTAGTTGTTTGATCACTTTAGATGTAATCTATAAGATTAGATATTATGATTAAAAGAGGAGAGATGTCGAAAAAAGTATACCTTAGAAAGGTTAGATTAGAGCAACCAATACCATAACGATATAGAATAAAAATAGAAAGTAGAATTGGGATGATATAATAAGAAGTTAAGAGATTTGAACGATGCCTTGGTTTTAGTTTTGGATTATTATAAGAGTAAAAATAAAAGAAAGAGATAAGGTAGGTAGGGTTTATGGGGTAAGAAAGCGGCCATTGGTCATTCATGCCTTTGACCTAACGATCAAATAAAGGAATGGATGGATGTGATGATAGAATAGAATCTTGGGATGCTGAGTGGAAAACATGTAAAAATCCCACGTCTTAAAAATAAAAGCAATTTGAGATTATAATGGTAACAGCATCGTTATGGGAATATTCGCGTCACCGTAATATAATATCATCTCTACTTGGCCAGTTGCTGCTCTTGTTGTTATTCAGCATGGACCGGTCAACCTTTCTTTTTTTTTTTTTTTTAATTTTTTGATTGGATAAAGATAATGCTGTCTCGTTTCGATCAGAAATACCAGTAATGAATAGTTGTGCAAGAAGCACATAAAATGCCATGTAAAAAGTGAAGCAGAAGGCTTGATTTACCGACTATTAACAGAATAAACAAGTAACATGCATGCAAAATGCCATAAATCAATTACAGCTCTCATATATCTATAACTTCTCGGCATCTTCAATCCATTTCCATGCCATTCTATTAATTCTATATTAAAAAAACATAGAAATGATTTTTCAGGGTAAATTAATGGTTAGCAATTCCTGTGAAGCGTTTACCTCATCATTCATTGCTTTTCTTTTCTATTAACTGCACCTGTATACATGTCTTTATCCATACATACATACATACATACATACATACATACCTGCCTCTTTCAAGTACTATAATACTATGACTCTCTCTCTCTCTCTCATTACTATTATTTATTTATTTATGTTATCTTCATTTCCTTATCTTCCGTTTGAATTACTTCTCTTCTTCTTCTTCTTCTCACAATCCCTCCTCTCTTTTGTCTGATCAATCTTCTTCACCGCTTGTGCGATTCTATCCGCAACATATACCGACAGGTTTCAGTAATTAAATCGTCTCCTTGGTTCTCTCTCGCTAGTTTCTTTAATGGACATATTGGTGGGCCCCACCTTCAGCATCCAGCTTTCTTCTTCTTTGGATCAGGATCCGGATCAAGATCAAGATCAAGATCAGCATCAGCATCAGCATCAGGATGATCTCCAGATTAAATACACCTCTTCTGCTGCTGCTGTTTCTAATTGCATCTTGTTCAAAGAGGAAGATGAAACCGGAAGCCATACAGCTTTTGCTGTAAATGAACTTCATCATGATGATAACTCCACCGATTCTTCCTCTTCAATCGGATCTCCCGATGATAGCGACATAGAAGAAGAAGAAGAAGTTGATAGCGCCTCTACCACTTGCTTGAAGGGACCTTGTCTGGATTCACTTGAAAACTCTCTCCCTTTCAAGTATTTCTTTAAAATAATTTATTTAGGTTCTGCTTTGTGTGAATCTTGATAGAAGTTAATGTGTGCGAATTGAATTAATGGATGAATGTTGAATTTTCAGGAGGGGATTGTCCAATCATTTCGCAGGGAAATCCAAGTCATTTACGAATCTAGCAGATGTGAGTAGCAGCGGGAGGGTGGAAGATCTGGTGAAACCAGAGGATCCGTTTAATAAAAGAAGGAGAATTCTGATGGTGAACAAGCTGTTGTGCAGAAGAAGAAAATCATCTTTCTACAATTGGTCGAATCCTAAATCCATGCCTCTTCTTGCTTTACCAGAAGAGGAACAAGAAGAAGGTGAGCATGAGCATCATCATGGTGGTGGTGGTGGTGGTGGTGAAGATAATTATGAAGAGCATGAGTCATCTTCATCAGCTGAAGAAGAAAATCATCATCATCATCATCATAAAGTTCCAGGACATGAGGAGACGAGGTTCAAGGCGAAGTTCATATCTCATAGTTGTTTATGTCTGGCAGATCTCCAGGAAGAAGACCATTTTCAATAATTAAATTAGTATTTTTGTTATTTGATTTGTATTACTGATGAATACCACATTAAACAAAATAAAGAAGAAGTAATATGGTTGTTTTTGTGTCAAATTGACTATATAGTTATTGAAGAAGAAGGTACATTATGCTTGAGTTATGGAAACATAGAGATAGCATCAGGGGAAGGAGGGTGGGGGTGAGGTTTGTTTATATTAAAAGAAGATAAGGATAAGATGGTTTTAAGATATTTAGTAAGATTAAAATCAAGGTCTGAAAGCGTGCATTGAATGCAAGTGTACGTCCGTTGTTTACTCATCATTTTAATTCCATGAACACATCCCTCCCTGATCAACAATCGCAACTTTTGGTAGGGAATATGGCTAAATTACAACACACCTCAACTTTCTCTCTATTTATTTATTCATCTTTTTTTAAAAAGAAATAAGCTCATGGTAGATATTTATCTAAAACATAAGTTTCATTTATATGATTTACATACAACCAAGTTTCGAGTAATCACGACTCAGGCCGCGTAAGGCCCCCCACACCCGCATGGGCCCAATCTATGAAAGTGTTGCAGAATGTTTGGTCCTGCCATCCCTCACTTTTATTAACATGACGACTCTGTTCTCCTCCTCCCCATTTCACATCACTACTAAAACTAGGGTTAGAGATCTGACCTTTATTTCGCAGATTAGGTCGTCGGCCAGGTGCTGCACCAACTCAATGAGTGATTCCGTCTCCCAAACAGTAGAGATTGCGCCGGAGGATGTACTCGTACAGTATGTGGTGTTGAGGAGAGATCTAATAGGCACTTGGCCGATGGGAAGTGTGGTTACACAGGGTTGTCATGCCTCTGTTTCTGCTATTTGGGAAAATAAGGATGATCCTCACACCATCGAGTATTGTAGCCCTCAAAACATCGATTCTATGCGCAAGGTAATATCATGTACATGAGCATGGATTTGTCCACAATCCTTTTGGGTTGATTTGATTTCATCTTGTTTGATTCATTTGCTATACATTGGTTTTTACTTGTGTGTTTTGGGTTGGAAAAAGGTTACCTTGGAAGTGAAAGGGGAAGTCCAGATGTCGAATTTGGCAGAGAAGCTAACTGCAGGGGGCATTGCTCATAAGCTTTGGATCGAACAACCTGAAAACATTCCTACGTGTCTTGCCACCAAGCCTTATCCCAAATCTGTTGTGGCTTCATTTTTCAACAAATTGAAACTTTGCAAATAATTATACTTGTTCTCCATTGCCTCAGATATATGCTATTCATGTCACCAACTTAACCATTCATTAGATATTAGTAGTGCTCTCGTTTGATGCTCCATTTTCCAAAATTTTCAACACATGATTTCTACTCTACTTTAAATTTTCGTTTAACCAGACTGCGGCCAGGATTTTGGCTCGAAGTTACCTCGAATTCCTTCCGAACTACATTAGTATTAGTTCAGAAGTAATTTGGGACTCGATATTTTCAACACGCAACATTCTTTGCCGAAAAAGTTTTAAGCCGCAAATCCTAAATCTCTGGGATTAGGAAAGAAATGACTAGTTATTTATGATTCAAGGGTAATTTTCAACAAATGTCGTCCAGTCAATGCCTGAATTTACCCAATAAAGTGTATCATTTACAGGCTGGATCACGGTGGTGGACATGGAGAACAACAGAAATGCCAGGGACAATCTTTCAACTTCAGAGCATAGTCGGCAAAAAAACTAATGAAAGTTGCAACTCAATTTAGACGACTAAAGATGCAAACTAATGAATTAATAACTGTAACAAGTAGCAGGGTGACGGGAGACAAATATTCCAAGCGTAAATCAACTGCCTCCCTTTTGCTTCAGGGTGATCTTGTCTCCCAGACTCAAAGCAATGCCCTGGGTTTTGCTCCTGATCCTGATATATCCGCTAAGCTTCCCATCTGCCTGTTTCTCGATGCTTACATTTACCAGAGCATCCTCTCCAAATACACTCTTGGCGTACAAATTAGCAGCTAGAAATCCAGAATCACCATCTAATGCAGATCTGAAAATCAACCAACCGGGAAGACACTATGGTCAAATAAATTCATTAATAACGCAAGTCAGTACAGAAAATAGTCTTTCAAGACCACATACAACCAGCATTATAGCGATACTCATCACAGTTGCAAACAACTTACGGTGCTGTGAGACACTTCATGTTGGTTGACTTAATGATATGGTCAAGGAATTCCTTCTCATGTTGGATTGTTGTATTAACAGCAACCTGAAACAAATGTTGCAAATGAAATTCCAGGACTATTAACCAACCAATGGCACCAGTACATGTACCAGACCACATTACATATATTTATAAACATAAGACATGCTTTTCAGTTATAAAAACAGAGGTAACATAGGTACATAAGACTTGCGATCCTGGTATGAGAAAATAATTAAAGGGAGTAGAAAAAGCACCTTGTTTTCCCATTCAAACTCGGCCCACATTGATCTAAAAGCTGCATCTGTACAAACCGCAGGTGAGATATAGTCCATAATGTCGATGTGGATGTCATTAAGAACAACTACTGTGCGCTCATGCACATTTGATGTCTCATAAACAATGTTCCCAAATATTACACCAGTCTCAGTTGACGAAACCTTGATATTGGCCTTTATTTGCCTGCTAGATTCAGGAGCAAGTGTGTAATTCTGTGGACGCTCCACAAGTTTCAGATCACCCATAGTTGCCAACTCCAAGCACAAATTCTGAAGAGTCTCCTTTGTCCGGTTGATAACTGTAACATCAAGTATGATATCATAATGATGAACGGTTACATATGCCTCAGCGTAGACAGGGTCGCTGAACCCAGTGAGTTGAAGGATTCGGTTTAGCTTATTTGCATCATCCTCATTGTTGATGAACTCTCCAGTTGCGCGTTTCAAATCATCTTGGACTTCATCTTCTAACTCCAGCTGACTCATGCCCTGACAATTAGACAAACCTAATATCATAGAAAATATGCTAGAAGCTGGGTAACTGATCCAAGTTTAGGCTCGATGATAGGAAGTGGCATATAAGAGATCAAGGAAAGATGGCCGTAGCTTACTTCAAAAAGAATGTCCCTTTCTAATAATAAACTAGCAACAAACCGTAAGAGATTGGAAGTTGGAATACAACAAATAAATATCAAAAAATTGTAAAGCTCCCTTACCTTCCTGCTCTTCAAATGGTAAAAGTCAATAAGATCATCAGGTTGTGCATGAGAAACCTGAGCTTTTGCCTTTATTTCCTCAGTTTCCCTCAACTGTTTCTCTGCAAGCATTTTCACAAAGCTCTGACGGCAAAACTGCAACCATATCTTTCTAATGTCATCACCAGAATTGCTCAGTAACCGAACACAGAGAACTATTCTATCATAAGAATCATTGTCAATTGGATGTGGCAAAACTGGAGATTGTCCTAGTTGTATCATGGAGACCATGATCAACAAAGCCTGTGCGGTTGCCTTGTTAACCTCGACTTTTGCAGGCTGTACCTCTTCCAATCTCAGAACAAGCTTCGTCAGAGTGCAAGCAACAACTGCTCCAAGAAAAAAATCACCAGTAAGGAGAAGAGATCTTAAATTCCCAGAAGTCAATGTCCCTTGAACAAGAGTAGGAGGTGAAAATGCAGTCTCAGAGGCAGCACTCTGTGTTGCATAAGTCCCGTCAGCAAGTATAGCTGGTCTTCTGGAAGATACAGTAATGGAATTTGCTTGATGAGGCTTCTTTGAAACATCAGTGGCCTCCCCATCTTCTGAGACCGTGTAAAATGGCAACTCACCAAGACACTGTTTAATGGTTGCTATCCCATTCTCGACCTCAGAAAGAGACAAGCAGTACTCTCCAATAATCCAAAGTGCACAGGAGCAGACTCTTGCAGCTCGAATTTGGTAGAAAGTGTCCAGTAGTCTAGTTATTATAGAAACCCTTAGTTTAGGATTGGTTTCAATTATCTCACGAACAAACACAATCACATCAACAGCTGAAGCAACATTGCTATCTCCAAGGAAATCCATCAAAAGATGAACTACCGTGCTTGCAACTTCTGGGAACTTAATAGCACAAGAATGAATAGCTTGAATAAGCATTTGCCTGTATTCCCCATTCTTCTCAAGTTCTCCACTCTGAGTCTTAACAACTTCCTTCTTCAACATAAGAACAACTTCATTGATATTCCTTGGTGTGATCAACTCCAGGACAATATCAAGCGTCTTTCTCCGAATGTCAAGATTTGGGCTGGAGAGTGCTCTGAGAACATCCATGATCATATCAACCATGATATCTCTATGAGAAGATTTAAGCTCATTCAGCCGATCAAGAACAATAAGCTTGACATTGTTATCGCTCTGAGACAAAAGAAGTTGACAGTAGCTCTCTGCTGCAGCTCTAATAGCAGTAGGGGCCGATGATAGAGAAACAAGGGTCCCAGCAGATTCATAAATAACAGCAGCAGAAGAGGCATTCAACAAAGAGATATTGATCTTAATGTATTTCCCTTTCTCTCCACGATTTGTTCTGCAAACTTTTCGAATCAACTCCAACACAACCATCTGTAGCAATTCACCCCATTCAGAAACCCTATCAGCATGGGTGAAAAGATAATTAATGGCTCGATCCTGAGCACAATTAAAAAGCATAAGAAATGCATTTCGTTTAGCAGATTGATCCTGCTCTGTTGAAAGAACCTTCTCAATCATTTCAGGAGCATCAGCCAAGAGTTGCTCACCCTGGGGAAGCTTATAAATAGACATCACAGCTAATATTGCATTCCTCCTGATAAATGGATGGCGATGCTCCAGATTTTGAAGAACTGAAGGGATCAGTGGCTCAATTATTTCTGTCTCATTCAAGCGACACAAAAACCTCAATGTAACCCCACGAATGTATTCATTAGGATGCTGAAGATTGTTCCTCAAGTTTTGGCATATCAAAATCATTTCAGGCAATACCCGACCATTGGAATCAGTCTTATCAATGATCTCCAAATACAGAAGTAACAACTTTTGGATCGTGTGGTCCTCGGAAGGCAAAACATATCTAATAATCGTGATAAAGAGTTGAGGAAGGGTTTCACCATTCAGCAAAAGACTGATGGCCTTCTTCATGGCGTCAATCTTTGCTGGCACATCACTGCCTTCAAGGGCTTCCTTAATCTCATTAGCTATTGCTGGAGTTCCTTTGTCAAAGTGAACGAGCAGAGTACAAGACTTCTCCATATTCTTTGCTTTCTGGTAATGCAATCAATTCATACTAATTCAAGAATGTAACCAGCATAAAATGCGATGGAATGACAACAACAAAAGTTGACAGATACAGAAGGTATGCGAAGCAAATCTAACAGCAATGAAATAATTTGAAAGATGAGATAGCAGCCTCATACAATTTTCACTCACGACAAAAGAAATTTCCAATAAGCCTATGCTGAAATTGACTAATAATCTACTTAAAATGAAAGATCTGAAGCAAACCCTCTAAAACAGACACATTAACGTATTAGCTCATCAGAGGTTTAGTATAAGAAAAACAATGTAGCACTGCAAATCCAAAACCGTACTGGTCATTTCTAAAATTCAAAAAGAAAAAGAAACACTAATGCTAACGACTTCAAATTATCAAAATATACTCATACGGACCGTACCATACACTTGATGGGGTCAAACAAATGAAACAGATACAGCTAATAAAACCAAGTGCAACATGTAATCGAACAAAAAAACTGATTCAGATGATCAAATTAATAGGTAATCGTAACGCTAGGAACAACGGAAAGCCGCACAATCAAAACTGAGGAAGAGAGGAGCAAAGACAGATAAGGCAGCAGGTAATAGCAAGATTAGAAACCAGATCCTAAAGAGAATAGAAAGAAGATGAAGCTTACAGCTCAGATCCAAGGAGAAGAGGGTGAATTTTGGTGAGAATCGAAGTAGAAAAACGGGACGACAGCGCGAGTTAATATAATTGGAATCTAATAACTAAAATAAGTATTTACCCTATAATTATTATTATAGGGCAGGAAGTGAAATTTGACTCTGAGATCCACAGCCTGAGCTGAGCCCTGCTTGCTTATAAGCCAACCAGCGAACAAGATGACGACCTGTCAAATCTTTTTCTTACAGCCCTTGTTATTACCCAAATTCGTAGAGATATTTTATTATTTTACTATTTAAATGTATTTAATTATGAGAAAAGAATTTTATTAATATAATTAAGAAATTAATGGATTAGAATTTAGAATTTAAAACAAAATAAATGCTACTATTGATGGATTTTTAAAAACCTTTTGAAAACTTTCAAATCTTTTGCCATCACTTATCACTTGTCTTGTGTTATTCGATGTTGTGTAAATATATTACCATTGTTACCATGCTCAATGCACGAGTGTACGTAATTTTATCACTTAAGACAGATGTTAGCACCGAGCAGCAAGACTTGGACAATAGACAATTGTGAAGTTGTAACATGAATAAATTAAAAAAATATTAAGCCGGAGATACATTAACAAAAAATAACTCATTTAAGCCATTATTTGCAACCATCGTTTATAACCCATTAAGCTTGATTTTAGGATCCATATTATATCCTCCACAACCGAGACATGCTTGAATTTGAGAGAGAAGAATATTGGAATTTTCCCCTGCATTGCATTTCTATTTAGTTGTCTGCTTACTTCTCCTTCATTAGATGTCGTTTTCCTTTACAACAATGAGAAAGAACACAAAAATACTATATATACACTCCTATACATGTATACACACACATTTTCAAAGCCTAGCAAGAGAGGAAAAATAACATGAAAATTTGTTCATCATTTGCCAGAACCTGTGACGGTTTCATGATCTATGACCGTCTCGAGTGCCCCTACTAATGCTTTCACTTTGTTCTTCCTTTTCTCTCCTAGTTTCTTCTTTGTCTCTTCTATCACGTCATTGCATGTTGCTGGTGATTTCTTCTTCCCTTGCTCTCCTTTCTTCTTCCTCACTTCATTAATATTACCAACCTCTTCAGCACCTTCCACTACTTCCTCATCCCCTTGTAGTTTCCCCTCTTCATTTTTGGCTTTTGCTGCAACTTCTTCACAATAATTAACATCACCTACATTCTCGTTCTCGTTCTTAATCTTCTCCTCTACCTTTTTATCTTCGTCGCTCTCAACTTTGGCATTATCCATAATAGTATCCTCTTCAGGTTGATTATCAATGATTTCTTCTTTCTTTTGATGATCTCCCTCATATCCGTTGACATCTTCATTTTCATGTAATTCTTGGCTTTTTGTTGCCTCAACTTCAACTTCTTGATGGCATACATTGGGTACTTCTGAAAGTACAATCATTTCAGCACTTTTGACTTTCTCCTCTTCATTACCATCCAATTTAACTTGAGAAGCATTTGAATCATCATCATTCTTTTCAACTTGTATAGCATCATCCTTGTCAATGTTTACCGTGTCTTCGACCTCTCGAACTAAAGATTCTTCATTTTTATGTTGCTTGGTTTTAACAACCAATTGATCTTGACCAATATCTTGATGAGGAATGGTACTATCGCTTGAAGATTTTGATTGAGGAAAAATATATTTGAGAGTTTATTTTTGATTCGTTGTAACTTCAAATTATTATTTTTTAAATAATATTCTTCGATCCTTTGTCCGTGGTTTTTACCCTAATTTATTTAGGAATTTTTCACGTAAATCTGTGTGTTCTATTTTTATTTTCTTAAATTTTAGCTGCGATCTTGCTTTATCCGGTCCGTATTTTTCAACAAGTGGTATCAAGGCTTTGGTTTTTGTTGGAGGAATTTTTTGAAAAGGAGTACGCCAAAAGGAAGGAAAAATTACGAGAAATTTTTCGGTGCGATCCGTTCGAAAAATTGACGTGAAGAGTCGAATTAATGAATAGTACCAAACAGTAATATTTTTATTAAAAGGTGATGGTACTGTAGCATTTTGGTCATTGCATAGCAGTACTGTAGCACACTGTAGCAACAAATTTGGGTCAAGTTACTGTATCGGTACTGTAGCAGGGTACTGTAGCGGACATTATAGCAGAGTACTGTAGTGGCACTGTACCAGAAGAACTGTAGCAGGGTACTGTAGCAAATACTGTTCACGATACTGTTTTGCACGTATATACTTACTTATCGTATGCTCTGTGGTTGCCATTAAATTGGATCCTCCACAACAGAAAATAAGTTAGATTATATCGCAGGCAGTGAAATAGTGATAAAAGCAATGACGGCAAAATTTGAGATCGAGAAGTTCAATGGGAGAAATTTCTCACTGTGGAAATTGAAGATTAAGGCTATCTTAAGAGAAGATGGTTGTTTGGTGGCGATCAGTGAAAGGCCGCAGGATTACACAAATGGCACTAAATGGAACGAGATGGATGGGAACGTTATAGCAAACCTACATCTGGCACTTGCAGATGGGATCTTGTCCAGTATAGAAGAAAAGAAAATGGCAAAGGAGATCTGGGATCATATGACCATATTGTACGAGGCGAAATCGTTGCACAATAAAATTTTCCTTAAGAGGAAACTGTACACCCTGAGAATGGCAGAATCTACTTCAGTGACAGAGCACCTTAATGTTCTGAATACTCTATTTTCTCAGCTTACATCTTTGGACTATAAAATAGAGTTTCAAGAACGTGCAGAACTTCTACTCCAAAGTCTACCAGATTCGTATGATCAGCTCATCATCAACTTAACAAATAATATTCTTTCCGATTCTCTGGTCTTTGATGATATAGCAGCAGCAATTCTCGA